>LR999998.1:5032500-5275000 GCA_905220455.2 Deilephila porcellus
GACTCCTTCTGACGTCACACACGATGTTCGCGTTATTCTGAACAAAGATAATTTTGTATCACAAAAACTGTTTACAAGGGAAACTTTCTCATGTTTCTTATTTATATGAGGATCCCCACCTCATGAGGTATTTGTGTTTGTACGCAAAATAACAATAAAAAATCGATCATAGTCAGATACCCTATTGTAACGTTTCATTATTTTATCTGATACAAAATTTTGTACAATATTTGAATTTTCAAAAATATCTCCGCCGACTTCACGCATTCCTGGTACTTGAATCTACCATAGAAATTCTTACAAATGATAATTTTGTAATATAAAAATATTGTTCTTATAATTTGTACAGAAATTAGCGATACTGAAGAAAAATATTGCTAACGTTTAAGAATTTCTATGGTATGTAAAGTTCGCCCGCACTAGGCCAGCGTGGTGGACTTTATCTAACCCCTCTCAATCGTACTCTCGATTGTAGAGGAGGCCCGTGCCTGCAGTGGGACGTGTATGGGCTATATTATTATAATTAAAAATTATCTAAATATAGCCCTTATTATTGTTTCTTGTCCGTTCTCTGCGAAAAGAGCCTTGTGGCTTGTAAACAGGATGTTAGAGAAAAAAGTGAATCAAAGTATTATGTATTTTACAGATTCAATAAATCATTTTCATTTGATATTGCATACATTACGCGCAATGAATAGAAAATTAGCACTCTTGCATACAAAAGGGTGGACCGGGGTGAGTCTGTTATTTTCTTACTCTAGCATCAAGACTATTTTTTTTGTACCATAAAATTATAGATGCAAAAAGGGGAGGACGGGGAAATGTTTTGGGAGCGGAGGGGTGAGAGGATGGGATGAGAGTAACCGGATATGGATAGATTATCTATTTTCCAACACACAAATGTCATATTAATTACGACAATTAAAATATTTTATTAGTTAAATTCATACCGTTACGGGAGGCGACAGGTGAAACAATAAATTATATTGTCATGATTTACAGAAATTGCCAATTTAAACATTAAAGTTCATACACCGCTATTTGAATATCCTAGTTTTATACTAAATCTAACAGCGTGGTTGACTGTACTAACCCCTCTCAATCGTACTCTCGATTGTAGAGGAGGCCCGTGCCTGCAGTGGGACGTGTATGGGCTGATACATACATAAACTCACGCCTTTATCCCCGAAGGGGTAGGCAGAGGCGCCACCAGGACACCTATATTTCGCCTTGTATGTTCCGTCCCACGATGTGATAGGGGGCGAGCCTATCGCCATATTGGGCACAAATTCCTGACTCCAGGCTGATAATGAATTGAAAAATCCAATATCACTTTGCCCGACCCGGGACTCGAACCCGAGACCTCAGCTTTGTAACCGTACCGTAATACAACTACGCCACCGAAGCAGTCTTGGGCTGATACAATTCAGATAATAATGTGAAGTTGGGATTATATAAAGGGTTGAAAAATTACATCAATATTTTATTCTTTTTCATATGGGAACTTAGGAGCGAGGGGAAAGGAGAACAACGAAAATGGGAAAAACAGAAAAAAATGTTTATTTAACATATAATTTTATTATCAACTTAAAAAATAATAGTTCAGGGATCACACTAAAGTTTATTCTTACTTCATAATACGAAAAAGAGATATAGAGGCGAAAAGGAGGAGAGGGAAGAAATGGAAGTGAAATATCATCTGTAGTTAAATACACAATTTTCAAAGTATACGTATTAATGTTTATAAATTACTAGAATGGTAGATTTCCCTTCACTTTCAGAAGCGGTTATCAACTCGTTTTTTTATTGTATCTTAAAAATGAACACCATATAGCGATGAAGAAAAAATAGGGGAGAAAATACATTGCTGCAAACTTTTCATCTCTAATTATAATAAAAAAAAATAATAAATTAATAATTTTTGTATCATTCTAAATAATGAACATGGGAAATTTAGAAGAAGGAAGGAAAAGAGCCAAGTTTATACAGATTTCAATATGTTCTTTAGAAAAGGTTTAGAAAATGCAATGTTTATAAAATAAAACATTGCATTTTCTAAATATTTTAGTTAGAATAATAAAACTTTTATTATTCTAACTAAAATATTTCGACTGCCTCGGTGGCGTGGTTGTACTGCTGTACGACTACAAAGCTGAGGTCTCGGGTTCGAATCCCGGGTCGGGCAAAGTGATATTGGATTTTTCTATTCATTATCAGCCCGGAGTCAGGAATTTGTGCCCGATATGGCGATAGGCTCGCCCCCTATCACATCATGGGACGGAACATGCAAGGCGAAATGTGGGTGTCCTAGTGGCGCCTCTGCCTACCCCTTCGGGGATAAAGGCGTGAGTTTATGTATGTATGTATTTATTATTCTAACTTTAGTACCAACATGGGGAATGAAGAAGGAGAAAAAGGGGAGGAGAGGGAGAATGAATAAGGGAAAGAGAAAAGGGAGGCATATTTTTAATTTACGTTTATTTAATCAATTAAATTTTCATATTTTGGAATACACAGTTATGAAAATTAATAAAGATGGTTCAATAACAGAAATATTTTATTACAAAACTTAAAAAATAATGCAAAGGAAAGGAAGGGTAGGTAGGGGAAATAAGAACAAATCAACTGTCATATTTATGACAGAATTGTCAACTTAAATAAATTGGAAAATACAGCACATTGAAAACAAGTCTTTATTATAAAATATTACACATGCGAGTATCTATTCATTGCGCGTAAAGGCTTATTAAATAATATGCAATATAAATGTCACAATGCTTAACAAAGATAAATTGTACATAGCTTGAGACAAAAGTACCATTGAAATATCTTTTATACTGAACCTTATGCAAAAATAATTGTTGCAATCCCTTGTGAATCTCAATGAATATTTCTTATTTTTTCGCCAGTATAGGACATACAAAGTAACTATTTTCTCGAGTACGCATTCTTTTGGAGTAACAAAACTTTAATCTGACAATATAATTTTAAAAGGCATTTGCCTCAAGCTACATCCAGTCCATGCATAATACACAGTGCACAATATAGTGAGGGGAGGGTGGGGTGCATACGCACTAGCTCACGCTGACGCTGCTGTCCTCTTCATACCCCTCCACCTTCATGTCGTTGAGGCCGAGCTCCTCGTTCTGCTCGTAGGATCTGTCGTAGCGCTCTATTTTCAGACCTGGCGGAAACAATAGTAAATATTGACTATTTGAAGTGAAACTTCTTTATCGGGGTTGGAAAAAAATTTTTCGTTACTCGTCACATTCTTCCGTTACGCGCCATCTTTATTTCTAAGTCACATTTTGTAACTGTATTTAGTACGAATCCCACACTAGTGTATCATCCCACATTTGGACATAATATAGTGTATACCATTAGAACACATTCTGTACCCACTTCAGTAAGCCACACCCCCAACCGTTTCCAAGCCCCACCCAAAATTTTAAGTCCCACCCACTTTTTTGTAATTTGATCCTCACCCCCCTCTGGCCTACCCCCACCTAAAATTTTTACCTCACCCCCCCTATTCCTATCTCCGCCAATATCCATCGTTGACCCATCGACCCTGGGTTCATTAGAACCGGCTCGGTGAGGCCTACAATCCTGCCCCAACCGAATTCCCGAATTCCCCCTCCACAACTTTCCCCACCCAAAAATATTTTAAGGTGCCCAATAGCCCCCCCACGAAACCTAAACCCGGAGGGGCCGCCTCTAACCCCACCTAAAATTTTTACCTCACCCCCCTTAACCTATCTCGGCCAATAAAGGTCGTGGACCCACCGAGCTTGGTATCCTCGGAACCGTCTCGGTGAGGGCTACAAATTGGCCCCGATAGAAATCCCAAATTCCCTCAAAAATTTCCCCCCTCCTAAACTTAAACTTTATTTAATTTAGCTTTATTTTACCAATTCTGTAAATTTGTAAATAGTAGATCATTTTTCGAAAAATGATGTCATAAAGAAGTTTCACTTCTTACGTGTGTACACTAATACACACACACATTTTTTTCGTTCTGTCTCTCTCTTACGCAATATCTCTGTGTTTCAAACTTACTATCTTTCTCTCTCACTCACTGCCTTTTTTCTCGCACACTGCCTTTCTCTATCTCACACACACTATGTCTCTCACACAGCATCTCTCCCTCTTCAACCACATGAAGTCCGTTGCTGGATACAAGCTACAAATATTTCCACGCACCCTTTTCGAACCCTCATCAAAATTGAAATGAAAATTAAGGAGAAATTTGCTCCACGGCGTCCTCCTTCACTTTCTACGGCTCATAATTTGGTAGCCTTGATTTAAATATTTGGGATACGGGCACAAAGTTTCACTTGCCACATAAATAAATATTAATAGGTCCCCAAGTGTTTTTTTTATTTATTAAACTCCGAGATGAATGCAGTGCTTCCACGATCTCTGCCTACCTTCGTCAGGAGTCATGGGGTTGTCGGCCAGGCTCTGCACGTAGCTGTTCCCCGCGGGATCGTCCAGCACGAGCGTGATGGCGCGCTTGCACTCCAACACTTCGTTCAGACGCTCCAGGAATCTGGAAAATACGGATTATCATATTTTATCGGTTTAATACGCGCTCTCCCCCCTCACTCCTCCCCCTCCCCCTCCCTTTCTCTCTCTCTCTCTCTTGAGCTACAGGGAGTCCACTGCTGAAAATGGTCCTACTCCTTTTTCGTATTGCCATAAATGGCGAGACGAGCAAGCCATTCGCATGATGGTAAGCGATACGACCGCTCATGGACAGTACTAAACCAAACAACACTGAGTTAAAAAGCATTGCTTGGCATTCCAGTTCGCTCGCCATACTGAGGCCTACAGGCCAGCCCGGTGTATACCAGACAAGCCTAGTGCGGGTTGGATCCCATGGCATATTATAATCTAAATAAAATATCTACCACAAAAATTTCGGATGCATATTTGTCGGGTACAAATTCCTGACTCCGGGCAGATAATGAATACAAAATCCAATATCACTGCCCGACCTGGGACTCGAACCCGAGTCAGCTTTGTACCGTACCGTAATACCACCGAGGCAGTCCAACTTTCAAAAAAGGAGGAAAAAAAAAGCAGTGTTCCATCTCACCCCTGCATCCCCTGCGGGTTGAGTCCGGGCGCGTCCCCGAAGGCGCCGGGCGCCGCCGCCAGCTGCTCCGCCGTGGCGCGCACCAGCCCCTCCGCCGTCGTGAACCTGCCGCCCAGCGCGCGCCCGCCCACCTCCAGCTGCAGCTCGGGGACGCGCAGCGTGCACGTCTCCGACTAGGGACATCATGAATACACCCAACAGTCACATACATAGCATCCAAATGTGATGATTAAAAAAAAAACTCTCGCTATTTCTGCGGAAATTTAGTTGCATTGTGTTTATAACCACTGAAACTAGCACTTGGCTTCGTTTTCGGTCGCAGTCTTGATATACCCTGTATAAAACATAGTAATACATATAATACATATATATAATACATAGTAGTACAACCTATGTATTATACCCTGTATAATACATAGGTTATATTTAGTTTTCTATATCACACATTACCACTACTAAATTAAATAAAAATAAATAAATAAATACACCCAACAGTCACATACATAGTCCTGACCCCACACTAAAATCGAGGCTTGTGTCGTATCAGGAACTACGAGACACTTTTCGGTCTCACAAACACACAGACCCGACACAAATACCTGTGGATCACACAAACATTTGTCTCGGTGCGGGGATCGAACCCGCGGCCTCTCGTTTCACAGGCGGCTTACTCACTGTGCCACGGAGGCTGTCGAACACGATATGCACACAACAGTCGCATACATAGTCCTACACTTAGACGCAATCGCACAAACTAATGTTAAAAATCAAAATGCCGGTATGTCATGAAACTACATACATAAACTCACGCCTTTTCCCCAGAAGTGGTAGGCAGAGGCGCCACCAGGACACCACATTTCGCCTTGTATGTTCCCACGATGTGATAGACAAGTCTATCGCCATATCCAGCACAAATTCCTAATTCTGAGCTGATAATGAATAAAAAATCCAATAAGACTGCTCGACCAGGGATTCGAACCCGAGACCTCAGTTTGTAATCTACGCCACCGACGCAGGCTACATAACTTACCTTAAGAATATCTCTGGAGAAATCGTTTTTATCAGCCACTCTGACTTCGAACCTCACCCCCTGCGCCTCTATACCGCTGCCGGATTTTACCTGCAAGCATATGATCACAACAGTGAAATTTTTACATATCGTTTGGAAAAGTCTTTTTAATGCGATGAATAGCGAGACGAGCATGCCATTCGCCTGATGGTAAGCGATACGACCGCTTATGGACAGTAGAAAACGTAAAAAGACAGTAAAGATATCGAAACGTCGGGAAGTTAAAAAATGTAAAAATGAAACCAAATCGCGATAAAATCCGTAACAAATAGTTTTATTTCAATGTGTACAATTCGCGTAAATCTAAGAAACCACTAAGTAGAAAAAGTGTGAGTTGACAAGGCGGGGGACATTTCACGTAATATTGAACGAATGATCCGTTCAATTTCTTATGTCATTCACTTAACCAGCAAGTTGTTACTCGATACATTATTTTCATTTGTGAAATCGACGGAAGATACTCGGCATTTTAACGTTAATCAAAGAGTAACTAATCAACGGTTTACTTGAAGATGGTGAACGAGCAGGCGGATCCAGCTTTCAAATCAGGGGGGTCATATAGTTCTAATCAGAACTCTGGACGTACTCGAATTCGATTACAATTACACATTTAAAAGTGATTATTTAAAAGTTTGTTACACCTGTGATACGTGAATAAGTTTTCGATTTTTTAAGCGAAAATCAACGATATTTTAAAAATCTGTCAATCTGGAGTCAGCTCAGGGGGGTCACGACCCCCATGACCTCCCCCCTGGATCCGCCCTTGTGAACGAGGCCATTATCTTATTACCATCAGATGATAAAAACAAAAATTGGCTTTAAATGTGAATTTACCTCGTTGGTCCTGTGTCCGCAGTAATCGCATGTCGTAGCCATGATCACCACCTCTTTGAAATACGGGATTTCTGGAACAAACATTTGGCGTTATTTTCTTTATTTCTTTTGAAATAAAGCTTATTTTTACGGATTTTATCGCGGTAATGACCACAATCTACCAACGTGACCTTGATCATCATCATCATCATAGACATTTAATTTACCACAGTGATTTGACCTTGACCTTTACACACTTTTTGCCTCTAGAACGTTACTAACTGGTCATTTTCATGTTGGTGTCAGCAGGGGCGTTACAACCAGGACATTTGGTCGCATTCAGTTGGTCGTTTTTTTTTTTTATTGCTATGAATGACGAGACGAGCCTGCCATTCGCCTGATGGTAAGCGATACGACCGCTTATAGACAGTAGAAAGCCAAGCAACATCATGAGTTACAAGGCATTGCTTGGCATTCCACTGCGCTCGCCATCCTGAGACATAAGATGTTAAGTCTCGATATGTCCAGTAGTTACTCTGGCTACAATGTCTTTCAAACCGGAACACAACAGTGCATTTACACTGCTGTTTGAAGAAATAGACATTGCGGTGGTACCTACCCAGGCGGCCTCTCACATATGAGAGACCTACCACCAGTAAATTGACCTTCAGAAGGGTTCGCTGGGGCATCATCACGGTCGGGAGCTTGCTACACGTGACCTAGACTTTCGCAACACTATCTTGTCTTTTTGTTATGACCTTTGAACTAGACTGCGACCTATACTCACCATGGTGACCTTGACCTTACCAATTGTGTCCGACATGACCTTGACCTTATATTTTTTGTGGTGTCGGACGTGACCTTGACCTTTACACATTAACATCTACAAAGTCACTCACTTGTCATCTTCATGTTGGTGTCAGCAGGGGCGTTACAATCAGGACAGTTGGTCCTGAACTGCATCACCTCGGTGGAATTCAGTTGGTCAAGTTGACCTTCAGAAGGGTCAGCTGGGGTCAGCAACACGTCCGAGTTCGGTGAAAGAAGGGAGAGAGGAGAGGTCACTGGTTCATCTAGTACCTGCAACAAAATGTTTTAGTGTTAAACGGACTTTTTGAAGTAAATCTACTACTTTTAAAATACAATAAATATACCCAACAGTCACATAGTCCTGACCCCACACTAAGATCGAGTCATGTTTCGTATCAGAATCTACGAGAGACATTTCGGTCTCACGAACACCCAGACCCGAGACAAATACCTGTGCATCACACAAACATTTGTTTCGGTGCGGGGATCGAACCCGCGGCCTCTCGTTTCACAGCCGGCGTCTAGCCAACTGCGCCACGGAGGCCTAGCCCTCACCTCGTCGTGCATGAAGATGCCCAGCATGTGGTTCTGTTGCTTAGTCCTCTTGAAGTCTTCTCTGTCGCAGCGCGGGTCCTTGCGAGGCGCATCACAGTTCTCTATGTAAGTGTTGCCTGGGGACAATAAATTAGTTTACGTATACATACATACATAAACTCACGCCTTTATCCCCGAAGGGGTAGGCAGAGGCGCCACTAAAACACCCACATTTCGCCTTGCATATTCCGTCCCACTATGTGACAGGGGGCGAGCCTATCGCCATATCGGGCACAAATTCCTGACTCCGGGCTGGTAATGAATAGAAAAATCCAATATCACTTTGCCCGACCCGGGATTCGAACCCGAGACCTCAGCTTTGTAACCGTACCGTAATACAACTACGCCACCGAGGCAGTCAATAATTAGTTTATATACCGGGTATATCAAGACTGCGACCGAAAACGAAGCCAGGTGGTAGTGTTACGGACGAAATTAATAAACGATCCCAATCCCTATCTAAGGATTGATCCCAAAAATAGACCAATCAGAACACACCAATTGTGAGCGTGTCGACAATACCTTGAGCCCATTGGTCTATTTTTACGATCGATCTTTAGATATACATGAAGATCGTTTATTAATCTCGGCTATTAGTGATTTCACACTCAAAGCAAATGAAATTTTTGCAAAAAAAAAATGTGAAAATTTTTCTTTGTATTTTTTTACTTATCGTCGTATTTGGGTGATATATACATAGTTTTCCTAAAATAATGATGTACACCTCTTTATATTTAAATACGCAATGGTACGTAATGGTTTAAATTACTTTTATCGCAAAAACTAGGTATTTAGCATCCAAACATGATGATAAAAAAAAAACTCTCGCTATTTCTGCGGAAATTTAGTTGCATTGTGTTTATAACCACTAAAACTAGCACTTGGCTTCGTTTTCGGTCGCAGTCTTGATATACCCTGTATAATACATTTAGTTATATTATTTAGTTTTCTACATCACACATTACCACTACTAAATTAAATAAAAATAAATAAATACACCCAACAGTCACATACATAGTCCTAACCCCACACTAAGATCGAGTCTTGTGTCGTGTATCAAGAACTACGAGACACTTTTCGGTCTCACAAACACCCAGACCCGAAATAAATACCAGTTCACACATACATTTGTTTCGTGCGGGGATTGAACCCGCGGCCTCTCGTTTCTCAGCCAATTAAACAGCAAGCTATGTCTCACCGCTGATATCTTCAAGTTCCAGTGTCCACGGTGCTCCCAGGTCCTTCAGCGCCTGCAGCCGGGCCACGAAGGCGTCGATCTGCGCCGCCGCCCCCGGGTGCTCCGCCCTGCGAGCCTCCTGGTCTTGAGTCAGGCCCGCTATGGCCCGGGAGACGATGCCTTCTACTGTTGTCACTTCTAAAGAAATATTTTAAAGTAAATTGTGGAGACATGATAGATAAATCTTATCCAAATTGCATCAGAGGTTCTTAGGGAAATCGCTGACACACAAATATGGGTTGAAAACTTCATTGTAAACTGGTTTTGAAAAGAGCAACGCTAGAGTTTCTTTGTTCTTCTCAAGTGAAAATCGCTTTCCGAACCGGGTGGTAGAACAAATGACTGAATCTAAATAACGTTGAACATTTTAATGGATTCAATAAATTATTTACATTTTCATTTTCAAACAAAACCTTATTTGAAATTGGTTAATTAATTGTACTTTAATGACCGTAATTTTCGTTTTTATCAAAAGATATATTTTGCTACCAAAACCAAAATTGAAAATCTGTTCAAAATTGGAGTTAGAAAATTAAATCTTGTAGTGGAGGAGTGGATTCTATAACCGCACCCATACAAACCTTTATCAACAAATATTTAATAAATAAATACACCCAACAGTCACATACATAGTCCTGACCCCACACTAAGATCGAGTCTTGTGTCGTGTCAGAAACTACGACAGACTTTTCGGTCTCACAAAAACCTAGACCCGAGACAAATACCTGTGGATCACACAAACATTTATTTCCGTGCGGGGATCGAACCCGCGGCCTCTGTCACAGCCGGCGTCTAACCAACTGCGCCACGGACGCTGTCGAATTATGGCTAATAATAATTTATAATCCAAAAGTGACTACATCATTACTATGAGCTAGGTTCTCTACCCACCCGCCTTCTGGCTCTTCGCGGATATCTCGAAGTCCAGCTCGGGTATCCTGACGCTGGTGTGGTCGCTCTTCACCACCTGGCGGTTCAGGTCCTCCGGCTTCTCCACCCGCAGCTTCCATCTTAACAGATTCATCACAATTGTCACGATATCCGGTTGGTAAGGTACATACATAAACTCACGCCTTTATCCCAGAAGGGGCAGGCAGAGGTGCCACCAGGACACCCACATTTCGCCTTGTATGTTCCGTCCCATGATGTGATAAGGGGCGAGCCTATGACCATATCGTGCACAAATTCTTGACTCCGGGCTGATAATGAATAGAAAAGCCAATATCACTTTGCCCGACCCGGGATTCGAAGCTTTGTAGTCGTACCGTAGTACAACTACGCCACCGAGGCAGTCAGAGGTTGGTTAGGTAGGTATAATAATAAGTAGGTTTTAAAACTGTCTATTTAAAGCCAATTTTTTTTATTGCTATGAATGGCGAGACGAGCATGCCATTCGCCTAATGGTAAGCGATACGACCGCTCATGGACAGTAGCAAAATCAAACATGAATTACAAAGCAATGCCTAGCACTCCACTGCGCTCGCCATTCTTAGATATAAGTTAAGTTTCATGATGTCCAGTAGTTAGGTACTCTGGCTACAATGTCCATCAAACCGGAACACAACAGTGCATTTACACTGCTGTTTGGCGGAAGAAATAACACAATTTAATGACAATAATGTGTTAGGTTTCAGCAATGAAACGCCAGTATATCTTGAAATTACTATATTTGTTATACTTGGTAAGCATTTCAGTACATCTAAATACAAAACGATGAGCGCGTTCTGCACAGGCGTTCGGTTCTGTCGCCGAGTACGGTTCCGGTTTTGGCGCGAAGCGCGTCTTAATGGCGGTAATTTTGACACTTAACTTTTTAATATTGAAGTTCTACGCAAAGGTTTTAGTATTAAGGTTTTATGCAAACACGCTCATTACATAGCATGACATTAATTAATAATTGTTAACAATTAATGTTATGCCACTCACCTGACCCCCATCTCGTCGATCGCGCCGCCAGGCTGGATCTCGTTGTTCTCGTAACCGCACTCGTCACAGGAGAACGACATGATGACCACATTCTTGTAGTACGGGATTCTGGTGAGGAGCAGACGTGTGATGCCCTGGAATGAGGGCGCTTTGTAGTCACTTCGACCTTCCTTTAAGAAGTTAATCAAAGAAACCTTTGACTGCCGTGGCGCAGTTGGTTAGACGCCGGCTGTGAAACGAGAGGCCGCGGGTTGATCGCCGCGCGGGACAAATGTTTGTGTGAACCACAGGTATTTTTTTCGGGTCTGGGTGTTTGTTAAACGCGGTGCATTCACACATTAACACGCAACGAATTACAAAGATATGAGAGTGCAATACAACTACTTAAAAAAATAGAAAATTCTGGAGTATGGAAATAAGAATATACCGGACTAAACTTCTGCATTGTTTCAGCCCATACTTGCCTATTACTAAGCGTCGGGTTCCGACACAACCGACAGTATTCAGAGAGCTTAGCCTCACACTTCGATGTTTCAACATTTCTGCAGATTGTATTATTATAGCAAATAAACTGCTTTAATAGTAGACATTTATATCACAAAACACCACTTTAATAGCTTTTTCACAGAGTAATAAAATAATATGCAAGGAGACTCCTTTTGCAGCCATTTTGGGTGACGCAGACAGCGACTGAGGATAACGTCATCTGCCGATCGATTCGGAACTACATTCCAAATGTTTTATCTCACTCTTGCCTCATATAAACGGGAATGTGGGAAAAGGAGGGATATATCAAAGGTAGCATTGGAATTTGGAGATAGCGGAAATTATTAACTGGCGACCATTTTAGAATCTGCGTTATAAGCGGCGTTAGAAGCGCCATCTAGCCAATCGATTCGGAACCACAGACATTAATATTTCTGTCTCATTTTTGCCTGTTATGAACGGAAGTGCGAAAAGGTTGGCGACATCGCTATGAGCAAGGATGAAAGGTGGAAGCTGGTAATTGGTTGCCATTTTAACATTGGCATACTATAGATAGTTATCCATCAAATCAATACGAAACTATTTCCATATATGTTTCTCGCTTTAGCATGTCGCAGACAACATGTGCGAGAAAAGGACGCACTCAGGTAATAGAGAGCAATGACCTGTAGGTATTATTTTATACTGAGAACAGAAACTGATTAATTTGCCGCCATTTTGACTATTACCAGTTATTGATTGTACATCTCAATGTAGCACCACAGAATACTAGTAGCAGTCTATTATACAGGAGCCCCTTGCTCATCTGTGGTTGATTACGTCATTATACAGTACAGATCATGACATCTATTCAATCAAATTTAATAATTTCCGCATCTTTTTATGCTTGAGTATGACAAAAGATATAAATAAATGATAAATACAACTAACAGTCACATACATAGTCCTGACCCAACACTAAGATCGAGTCTTGTGTCTTGTATCAGTAACTACGAGAGACTTTTCGGTCTCACAAACACCCAGACCCGAAACAAATACCTGTAGTTTACACAATTATTTATTTTGGTGTGGGGATCGAACCTGCGGCCTCTCGTTTCACACCCGGCGTCTAACCAACTGCGCCACGGAGGCTGTCATAATGATGAATGGTTCATAAAGAATTGTAGCTAAGCAAAAGTCTAGGCTGTACTGTAATAAGTTGGGAATTAATTATTTATCAAACATTAACGTTATTTTATAAAGTTTTAGAATGGCAGCATAACTGGTTACTTGCTGCGAACTCTTGATAGAGATCCAACTAATTCAAAGCTATTTCTGAACTAAATCCTTCGTTATCACATGTATTACAAACAACATGTGAAAGACAAGGATATATTCTATAGAAAGAAAGTGACAAATTACCTATTCAATAGGATAATGACTGCCTAAGTGGTGCAGTTGTACTACGGTACAATTACATCACTGATGTTAAAACTTCAAATACCAGGTCGGGCAAAGTGATCATTGATTTTTCTATTAATTATCAGCCTGGAGTCAGGAATTTGTGCCCGATATGATAATAGTCTCGCCACCTATCACACTGTAGGAAAGAACACACAACGCGAAATGCGGGTGTCCTGGTAACACCATCGCCCTACCCATCTGAGAAAAAGGCAAGAATTATATAGGTATGTAGGAATAAGGAATGCAGCTACTCAATCGGCAATTACTTTAGTTTTTGTGCCCATATGTACATCATGCAAGCTAATTTGGATCTATTGTCTGTTACCATACAAAGTTCTTGAATATTACCGACAATTATATGTATAAGGTGATGATGAATCAGGGATATAATAACTACACTTCAATAGTTTTTATGACATCAAAAAAAACATATGATAAATTCGCTTAAAGCAATGTCTTTGAAAAACATTAAATGGAAATGCTTGAAAACTATGGATATAAAATGAATAAATAAACAGTTGGGAAATTAAGGAATAGAAATATTACATAACTTATTGAATATAAAATTGTAATAGTTCATCTCCATGACTTTTAGATTATTCTAATTTCCACTTAAATTTGAGATTATGCAAGTTATTTTTACAGCATTTAAAAGCCAATCTTAGAAGCCCCAACTCACTAGCAATACTCGTACTACATGGAAATACAGTGAAACGCCTAAAAAGAGTGCTTGTGTTTGCAGATTGAAGGGACAGGAGGAATGATAACTCCTAGCCGTTAATACCCATCAACCCTCAACTAACTGTATATACTAAATAATAAAAAACATTAGAATAGCCAAAAAAAAGGTAATTTATAAATTTTAGCAGTCAATAAATCTTCCGATTTATTTGTCCAAGTAGCGCCTAAGCCCTTTGTCCATTTCAAATGGGTGAGGTGTCAATTGACCCATTATTACAACTAAGTTTTAATCGGCTATTTTTACTTGGTATTTAATTTTTGCTGTACTGTATCAAACCCATATACGTCCCACTGCAGGGCACGAGCCTTGTCTACAATCAAGAGTACGATTGAGAGGGGTTAGGCCATATTGTCCACCACCATTCAATTTTATATTTGAAATTAACAAGAAATAAATAGGAATGTTATACATTAGTTTAAATTAATATTTAAAAAAATTACTTCACTTTCTATACGATCGTGACGTAAGTAACGTCTTGAATGTAAAAAGAAGATTCTTATAAGACTTTTTCATTTCGTGTTTAATGTTTTCCATAAAATACCAATAAAAATATATATGAGGCAATTGTTAGTGCCTCTTACGGCTACACCCTAATTTATCTGCTCATTTGAACCTTAGTTGCTGTAATAAAACTAATTTACTACATAGCAAGTTCTTAAACCAATAATGCACTCATACACCGGCGGAGAAAAACAATTTTAGGTTGTCCTAAGACGTCGTAACTTAAAATACACAAGAAAATCAATAAATGCACCCAAAAACCACTTATTCTATCATCCCGCACCACATAACTACGTCTAAACTAGTAAAATCCGTGCTTTTCGAGAAATATCCATGGACTTACATTTGCATGGCAGTTAATGCATAGAGACTCGATCTCGGTGACTTCTGGGTCCTGGTCCTCGGCATTGAGGTCCCTGAAGACGGGTTGCTGCCCTACGGTACACATTTTCAGCAAAATTCGGAGTTGAAATGGGATAAATTCTTCGGTTAACGCAATAACAATGGATTGACAGATTACAGAACAACGCACATGCGAATTGCGAATAAAACGTCAAATGCGTGAGGTAAAGTTTGTGAACGACGTAAATTGTCTGGGCGATGCTAGCGACATCTGTTATTATTTACTTTTAAAAAATTGCTGAGGAAAATAATAAAAGGCTTTAATATAAATAAATTAATAATGTAAAAATAAATCACATGGAAAAGATACGTGCGCCATTACTGGTAGTGAAAGGAAAAAACACCGGGAAACAATCAATTAGTTTGGATACACAGCACACAAAACGTTACCTGCTGAATTCCCGGTAAATTATTGTGACGTGCATCCAAGCTCATTATTTTTGAGGCCAAGGTTTATGTATTGAAATACATATTAATTTATGTATACGCATAAACATATATAAAACCATTATTTAAGCTTCTACAACTATATTACATTCGTTTAAATCAATGTATACAAGGCACTATGTTTTATCGCTTATGCTAGTCACACACTAGGTGATTGAGAATCTAATTATTAGAAGTCTGAATTATAGTATTACATACAAGTTTTACGAAACGATTAAATAGTACTGCGTCAACATTACAACGTGAGCTCCTGAATTCGAATCCCTGATATTGTGCAACCGTAATAAGGCATGGCGATATTTCTTCATGAAATCTATTCTTTATCTGTCTAGCAGAAGTGTATAAGGTTGGAAGAAGTCACTGGATGCAGGTCGCTTCAACAGGTCGATGTGGAGATCGTTCGAGGAGGCCTATGTTATGCTGTGGACTTCCTGCAGCTGAAAAGACAGAGAGAGAGAGAGAGCAGTGTTGTTCCGCTTTATAATAAACACCCAGACCCGAAAGAAATACCTGTGGATCACACAAATATTTGTCTCGGTGCGATTCGAACCCGCAGCCTCACGTTTCACGGCCGGCGTTTAACCGATTGCCTCACGGAGGCTGTCGAAGACCAATCCAGATAGATAATACTTGTAATAATAACAAGTCGATGCAACTGACGAATAGTAAAACAATTTATTTGTAACTTATTGCTTTATAACTCTCAGCGAACTATGTAGTCACGCGAAATGAATTTTACATTACATACATAAACGTCACGCCTGTATCCCATAGAGGTAGGCAGAGACTATGGATGTCCACTTTGCTCGATCTTGATATACTTTCACGTCGTCTACTTTCATCAATCTCTTCATGCATTCTCGTCGGTTCAGGGTACTTTTGACCCTACCCTTGCGAAGTGTATCACCGATTTGAATGGTGTAGGTTCGGTGAGGTCGACCCCTACCGACTCTTCCATTCATACTCGCCTCATGTATCGCGAAATGAATTTCAATCATGATAATATAATGACTAGGAATTTCTGCAACAAAATAAATTTAATTAACCTGTTTATCTTAATATTTAATAAAGTAGGACAAGACATCGGGTCAATGCACTTGTTTTTAATTCTGATATGATAAGGCGATTAAAAATTACAAAACATCTGATGGTAAAAGGAATCATAATAGTTTGAAATAAAACTAATTTTTAGGGATTTAAACTTCCGAACGTTTCGATTACTTGACAGTAATTAAAAATTAGTTTTATTTCAATGTATATTCGCGTAAACCTAAGAACCATTCATCAAAGTAGAGTTAATCTTCTCTTGCTTCAGGTTTCAGACGATGTTCCTATCGTGATAATTAATTAATAGCACAATACGGCGTGTGTGGTGGTCTTGTAAACGCGGCTTCGAATCCCAAGGCACGCCTGTGTTTTTTGGGGTCATGTGTGTATTGATAATCAATTATAACGAACTTAAACGTTAACGTAACGTAGGTAAACATATACACACATACATAAACTCACACCCGTTTCCCACAAGGGGTAGGCAGAGGTTTGACCAAGGGGACCAGAGGGCCAAGACACCCACATTTCGCTTTGAATATTCCGTCCCACAATGTGATAGGGGCCGAGCCTATCGCCATATCGGGCACAAATTCCTGACTCCGAGCTGATAATGAATAGAAAAATCCAATATCACTTTGCCCGACCTGGGATTCCAACCCGAGACCTCAGCGTTGTAACCGTACCGAAGTACAACTACGCCACCGAGGCAGTCGAAGGTAAACATCGTGAGGAAGTCTTCTTACGGCAGTGATTTTAATAGAATGTCTATAGTATGTGTAGCAGCGAGCCGGTACTAGGTAAACGCGGTGGACTGTGGCCTAACCCCTCTCATACAAACTTTAGATTAGATAAGGTTTAGAAGAGGCCTAGGGTTAGCAAGTTGAAGTGGCATTAGGCACAAAGCGCGAAGAACTGATGGCCGTTGGGAACGAAAGGTTCTGGAGTGAAGATAACGTACAGGCAAGCGAAGTGTCGGACGCCCGCGTAAAAGGTGGACGGACGGTTGTTTAGGTTGAAATAGTCGCTGGATGCTGGCCGCTTCCAACAGGTCGATGTGAAGATCCCTGGAGGCCTATGTTCAGCTGTGGACATCCTGTGGCTGAAGAGAGAGAGAAGAGGCCTATTTTATAGTGTGACGTACATAGGATAGGAGGTATACTAAAAATTCCTATGGAGATTTACTACGTTTTCCTTCACACAAGGTTAATGTCATCAATAAATAATTGTCTCCAAGAAGGTCGCTGTCAAAGGACAAATCTAACTTCTGTAATAACCGCCACACACGTTCTAGAGCGTTTGCGCAAACGCGAGCTTGCACAAGTCACGAATCGAAAATTTCAACGAAGTTATATACCCACACACGTTCTAGTGTACTGGTGCAAACTCAGACTTGCACATTTAGTTTCGTGTGTATATGTAGTAATTTATCGATTGTTTTTTTTTTCTTTTTTATAATTCTTTATTGTACACAAAACATAGGAATAACATATATATGGAACTTAAATCTAAATGTGAGTACAAACGGCGGTCTTATCGCTCACGGCGATCTCTTCCAGACAACCTTTGGATGGACTGGAATGAACAGAAGAAGGAAACCGAAGGTAGTTTAATAAAAAGGAATGAACGAGTACCATGTACAACAAATAAATAAATATAAGTAAATGCTATATACATATATAATTAAACATATTACATATACTAAACTACTAAAATACAATATTATACACTACAAATACAATATAAATAATACAAATATATAAATAATCAAATATGTAAAGGGAAAAAAAGCAGAAACATTTTTAGTACGATTACTTTGACTCTGAAGGAAAATCGTGAGGTTATCTGCATACCTCAGATTTCTTCAGAAGAATTTCAAAGGTCTTCTAAATCGTATTAAGTTGATGAAGTCGTAAGCAGTTGTATAATAATGGCACATGTAGCGACCGTACGCGATGGTGAAATGCCCGACATTTTAGAATACACAAACGTGTAATTTTTTATTGCGATGAATGGCGAGACGAGCATGCCATTCGCCTGATGGTAAGCGATACGACCGCTCATGGACAGTAGCAAACCATACAACACCATGAATGACAAGGCAACGCTCGACATTCCACCGCGCTCGCCAGCCTGAGACATAAGATGTTAAGTCTCATTATGTCCAGCAGTTACTCTGGCTACAATGACCTTCAAACCGGAACACAACAGTGCATTTACACTGCTGTTTGTTGGAGAAATAGACATTGCGGTGGTACCTACCCAGGCGGCCTCTAAACTCTCACGTATGTGAGACCTACCACCAGTATATCCAATTTAGAATAGAAAATATTAATGAATACACCCAAGCAGGGGCGGATCTTGAATTATTGGGGTCCTGGGCTAATACTGCTTAGGGGCCCTACCTAATTACTCAACTAATTGCCATTTTGACAAGAAACTGTTTTCTGTAGTGATGTAGGTATATGTAATGTAATATAATATGTTAAGTACAGAAAGAAAATAGGAAAACAAAATATTTTATTTATTTATTAAAACATTATTTATTGCAAAATAAATTGACAGGTTATAAATGGTTATGTTATATAAATTATAAAGCAACCTTTCAGCATTTTTGTGCTGCAAATTCATTTATTTGGTCATCGCACTGTAGATCCTTTGTTAAATCGCAATTTATCGAAAGAACTGATAAATGATTTAGCCGATAGTTCGACATTGTTGTCCTGTATTTGTTTTCTATATACGACATCCTGGAGAAAGAACGCTCCGCTTCACAGCTAGTGATCGGCATCGTTAAAAAATCTTTAAGATGGTGTAGCAGTTTGGGAAAACATCAACAAGTTTCTTTTCATAAATTAGGCAAAAAATTTCACTGCATTTTTTTTTTAGTTCTAGATAATTTTTATTATTGACAATATCGTCTATTGATTTCAGTTCGGTTGGGGGCCCTCTGTATTCGCGGGGCCCTGGGCTGCAGCCCAAAAAGCCTTTAAGTAGATCCGCCCCTGCCCAAGACTCAAGAGTCACATACATTGACCTGACCCAACACAAACATACAAGTCTAGGTAGGTATCAAAAACTATCAGGGATTTTTCGGTCTCACAAACACCGAGTACAGTGCGGGGATCGAACCCGCGGCCCTTCGTTTCACAGCCGCCAACTGTGCCATGGAGCCTGTAATTTATCCCCATCTTCCTAACCCGATAAATGTCAGCGTAAAATAAACTAAAATTAACATATTTCATCATTTAGAGATGATTTATACGGAAACCCAAGTGCATCTTTAAACTTCTTTCGTCCACGGCCAAATAAAGTGTCCACATAATACCAAATCGATAATATTATGTCATTTACCCAATTTAAGTAAACCGAGCGGCCTTAAGTGATATCACGGTTGGAAATGGCGCTCCTTCATGTTTTAAGCAACGATGATGTCATAAGACCTTGAGATGCTCGACGAAATACTACGTCATTCAGTTATTTTTGTCGATTTGTCTTTAACAACACCCGGGTAAATTAAAAAGTCGTTTGACATTACGTTTTATTATGCCATGACGGCGTCCGCAATTCGGTCGGATATTTTATATTTCCCGCTGTTGCATTCTATTTGAATTTGGCATAGTCAACTCTAGTCACTGTTTATGGACAGTCGTGCAGAAGTGTTGTGTTAAAAGGATTTGTTTGTTGATCTAATTTATCGTGAGTATTCGTTAATTATCTCGTGATTAATGTGCCGGGAGTCGTGACATGTGATGTTTATTTTTTAATGCAAACTGCAAAAGAAGGTCGTGATATGCTAATTTGCAACTGAAACATTCGTGAAAAAATAGATAAGATGTTACCGTTTTCAGGTTTCACAATTGAATATAAAGTAGTTCTATTCGTTTTCAATCCCCAAATATTACGTGATATCTATAGAAATAAATTGGTGATAAATCCGAAAATAGGCATCAGGCTGTATGTGTTTTGTCTAGTGCTTTTTATTGTTTTGTTTTTTCTTTTCTTCTTTTAACGTTTCTTTCACGTTCCTTTTCACAAAAACACGCCACTCTCGTGGCACTTTATAAATAACCGCCGTTTGCACGTAAATAAATTGATAATTAATCCAAAATTTCACTGGTGTAGGCCGTGTGATTTATTATTGTTATTTTTATTTTCTATAGATTGTTCCTTTTCACCTCCAGCAGTGTTGAGCCTGATATAATATTTTTCCTATTTGCACCATTTTCGCCTTCTAAATTATAACGGGTTCGTTTGAAACATTTGTAAACATACAAATAGAATTGTTTGATCTTTGCTCCGTGCATTAGATATTATTCAAGGTTTTACTACATTACTATTACTGTTGCTGCGTTTATAGTTAAAATAAATAATATTTCAACAAACTATTGGCATATTGTTTCTTCGGTTTTAAAAGATTACAACTCTCATTCTCTCAAGCCATAGGCAATTTGCCGCATAATTTATTTCCTTTGCCTAAAAAATATGAGTTAAGATTTTTTTTAGGAAAATCACCGACTATCTAGAAAACAAAGGATTTTCATGTTGGTGAAGCCAGTTGTTAAATAAGAGACCGCGGGTTCGATCCCCGAGCCGAGACAAATGTTTGTGTCATAGGAATTTTTTTGTGTGTGTTTGGGAAGTGTGTTGTAGTTTATAAATGTATACGTTTATCTTGGTTTACCGTATCAGACACTCTACAATCGAGAGTTCGATTGAGAAGCATTAGGCCATAGTCCACACTACACCACACTGACTTACTGCGCTTTGTCGGACTTCAAACGCCATAATTTCTTTGTAAATATCTGTATGCCGGGTACTTCACGATGTTTTCCTTCGCCGTAGTGTGTGATTGACTATAAATAAACACATGACTACGAAAAGTCAGAGGTTTATCCTAGGATTTGAACCCGCGAGCATCATAAACATGTTGGCAACCGCGTCTAGTCCGTTACCAACAGACCACCCCGCACGATACTCGTATAATGGGACATATAATAATGTTAAGTGCATTGACTTATATTCTACCGATAGACGAGACACGTCAAAGAAATAAAGTGCCCCCATATTATAAGAGCACACTGCAATATTACATCACTTACCTGGTATTTTATTACAATATCATAACTTCAGACGATTTGCTTTCGGTTAGACGGCGAAACATTCATTTATTACTTTTAAACATAGATGTAGTATAACATAGATCGGCAATGTATCATTTTGAGTGAAACCAAAACGAGAATATGATAGTGTGCGTGAAGTTTGCATGTGTGCGTGACAGATAATGCTGCGCCATGCACTGTCGATACTATCATATCGATATACCTAACGGCCCAACCAATAAAATTAAATTTTATAGATATATATGAGACATTTCATGGTATTTTAACAGAAAAATAATGATTGTGTTTATTTCAACACAGATACGTAAATAAAGATAAATCGTCATATTTGAGAATAATTTTATTTGACAAGTTTTGTAAAGCTTTCCTTATAATAATATCTAATGTTCTATTGTTTTATTAAAATGACAGCCTCCGTGGCACAGTTAATTTGAAACCGGCTCAGAAATGGTAAATTACGCACACGAAATATTAATTAATATTTAGCAAATATCAATAGTGAATAAATAAAGTGAAGTAATAACTGTTATTATAGAATTGATGTTATACTACGAGATTATAAAATGAAGTGAAACCTCTATGGTCATCGACTATTTTTATCGACATAATATTATTGATCGAAACTGTCAATCAATCTCTAGCAAATGTTGGTTGAAATTATTATAAATTCACGTATATGATATCATTTTTTATAGGCAATGGATGCTTTCTATGCATTTAAATAATGAATAAGGACATTCTGTTCTACCGATATACATACAAGGTTTGTCTTACAAATCTACAATATTGTCACTAAACAACATTGAAAAAAGTGATACGATCTTATGAAAAACTATGATTATTCGGGTTTTTACACTAAAATCAATCACATCCAGGCACTGGACTACTCACCATAATAAATTACATTTAATAAAAGTAGCTCAGTACTGAAATATTAAATAAATCAAGAAAATAAGCGAAATTTGTCGTTCGCTTAAATGACATATTTTCACACAAATCGCTAAAGTTAGCTCTCCGTGTAAACGCATGGTCGCATCATGCATCTCGCTTTAATGTATGATATAAATCATTCTATCTCTTTCACATTGCCGATCTATGCTTTTAAACGTATGCGATATGGCGTACTGCACTGTCACGAAGCAAACTGATTCATGTGCGGTGCATGCACCGCAAGTAGGTGGGACACATTTTTTGTACTGAATGTCTTATCTAGTGTAACATTGATATAGATGGTTAGTAAATAATGAACATTTCGTTACGTAATGCAAGTGTGGAATGTATGCATTATGATGTCATAGTCGGAGTTCCGTCTTTTTCAATGTTATTCAAAAAGTATTCTTTTATATTGGTTCGTTGTGTTTACTATAATGTCCGCCACACACGTAACGATAGCTGTGCAAGTCTGAGTTTGCACGAGTATACTGAACGTGTGTGGGCAACTAACTGCGCAATCTTTGTTCCAACTATCGATATTAGACTTGTGCAAATCCATAAACACTTGATGGTGACTATAATGTAATAAGAATATAGTATCTAACAAGAGATAACTAGTTCTTTACAACATACATACATAAACTCACGCCTTTTCCCCATAAGGGGTAGGCAGAGGTGCTACCAGGACTCACACATTTCGCCTTGTATGTTCCGTCACACGATGTGATAGACGAGCCTATCGCCATATAGGGCACAAATTCCTGATTCCGGGCGGATAATTAACAGAAAAAACTAATATCACTTTGCCCAACTCGAGATTCGAACCCGAGACCTCAGCTTTGGAATCATACCGTAGTACAACTGCGCCACCGAGGCAGAATTATTTTATATTTCATCTACTTGGAAGCTTGTTTTCATTAATTTGTTTCTATTAATTATCAGCCCGGAGTCAGGAATTTGTGCCCGATATGGCGATAGGCTCGCCCCCTATCACATCATGCGACGGAAAATACAAGGCGAAACGTGGATATCCAAGTAGCACCTCTGCCTACCCATTCTGGGAAAAAGGCGTAAGTAGTATGTACATTAGAAGCATAAAAATGAATGGAAATATAAGAATGGGAGACGTTTTAACTTCTTATTAAAGACTAGCGGCTTCGCTCGGGTGCAGATAGTTTTTGAGTCTAGTCCACATCAACAACATATTACAGTTTTCGCAGCGCACGCGATGTCATCAATATTTTAGGTATTTTTTTAAACATTGGGTTACATTATTGGAGTTATATTAAGGAACCCTATTTTTTTTGTAAATGTAATATACCCTATGTCACCCGGGGATAGTGTAGCTTCTCAACAGTGAAAGAATTTTTCAAATCGGTTCAGCAGTTTCGGAGCCTATTCAGTGCAAACAAACAATCAAATCTTTCCTCTTTATAATATTAGTATAGATAGGTTATCGAAACCGGACATAGGTTGTCATTATCCTATCAAAACGGCACTTACCATGAAGAACCTACTGATTAATATATCTAGATTCTAGACCTATTTATTAATAGTTCAGGTCTTCAGTAGAAAAACTCGTATTGTAGTGTTCAACTACAATCAGGAAACTGGATCGAAGCCAACTAGATTTGTTGATTTTCAAACAGAAACGTGAAGTGATTCAGATGAATGGCGCGGGAACTATACGTTATAAACGTGGGTCCTTTATTTATTTAATTTATTGAATATAGGTTCTCCCACACGGTGAAGGAAAACATCGTGAGGAAACCTGCATACCGTAGCGATTTTAAAAAGAACTTCTACGGTATGTAAGTCCGCCAACCCGCACTAGGCCAGCGTGGTGCACTATATGGCCTAACCACTCCCAATCGATTCTCTCGCTTGTTGAGTAGGCCCGTGCCCTGCAGTGGGACGTATATGGGCTGATATAGATAGATAGATATAGAGGTTCTCTCACAGTATAAACATTATCACAATTAATACCATTCTTTGCTGGTTACGTTCTGATGCATATACCACTTATAGGAGTACACAACACTTATAAATTACACACACAAGAACAAAAACTAGGAAAACCTAGTTATACTCAACAAAAAAAAACAAAGAACTAACTAATAATAGGAAGTTACTTCATGTCCCATACATACATACATCACTTGACCAATAACACTATCCATCATTATTATTCTAAATTATCTATGAACTGCTCTGAATTTAACTGCGCTGCAACCTCTGTATAATTATTGTATTGTAAACTTATTTTGAAAAGAGCAACGCTAGAGTTTCTTGCCCGTTCTTCTCTGGCGAAAGCAGCCTTGTGAACCGGGTGGTAGTGGAAAAAAGTGACTGAATCTAAATAATGTATGACATTTCATGGGTTCAATAAATATTTTCATTTCATTTCATTTCATTACATACATACATACATGTATCCCTTAGGGGTAGGCAGAGACTATGGATCGCCACTTTGCTCGATCCTGACATATAACTTTCGCTTCATCCACTTTCATTATTCTCTTCATGCATTCACGTCGGTTCAGGGTACTTTTAAACTGGCCCTTCTTGAGGGTATCACTGATTTGGATGGTGTAGGTACGGTGAGGTCGACCCCTACCGACTCTTCCATCCACACTCGCCTTGTATATTTGCTTGGTTATTCTCCTTTCATCCATCCTCTCTACATGACCAAACCATCGTAACATTCCTTTGTCTATTCTTGTCACTACATCCTCTTTCACTCCACAAGTTTTCATCACCACGCTATTCCGCACTCTGTCACGCAAACTCACATGTCTCAATATATCAATAAAAAGCCAGTACTATCAGATTACAAGTATTAATGCCATTGTTGATATTAAGAAATATATTGAAAGACAATCTAAATCAAATAGTCCTTTATAGAAGTTGTAGAAACCTTCCCTCCCACACACCCACCACTTCCACTCCTGTCAGTCAGGACCAACAGCACGCAAGAAATTGGGACCAAGCGCTGGAGCTCAACGAGTCTCTTAGGGACACTAACTTGTCTTTAACCCGCATCGACGTTAATCAGAAACATAAGACTAATAGAAGGAGACTGTCCCGCCCTCACACCGGCCACTGCAACTCCTGTAAGCCAGGATCAACAGCACGCATATTAATGACACAGAGCATTGAAGCTCAGCGAGTCTCCGGGAATGTCTAACTTGTCTTTAACCCGCAACGAAATCAATCAAAAAGTTAAATTAATAGGAGGAGTTGGAAATAAATTATTGTCCACTTCCCTCCCTAATAAAGCGGGTGACAAAAAAATGAACTAAAGAGGTAAATAACCTCGCATAAAGACATTTACAGCCAGAGAAGCCAGCTGTAAAGCACTAATAGAAGGAGTTGAAAACAAATAATTTTCCACTCCCCTCCACAGCAAAGCGGGTGGTGGCAGGTCATATGTGAGACGCCTGGGTAGGCACCACCGCAATGTCTATTTCTCCAAACAGCAGTGTAAATGCACTGTTGTGTTCCGGTTTGAAGGACATTGTAGCCAGAGTAACTACTGGACATATCGAGACTTAACATCTTATGTCTCAGGATGGCGAGCGCAGTGCAATGCCATGAATTGCTGTGTAATTCATGGTGTTTGGGTTTGCTACTGTCCGTGAGCGGTCGTATCGCCTACCATTAGGCGAATTGCGGGAGAAATAGACATGCATTGCATAAACTAACATGAACTAACTAACATGCGTGACATTGCTAAAATTAAAGTTATCGTCAAAGTGAGCTGGGCCCAAAACTTCGAACTTTGTTTAATACCCACGTTAAATATTGTTATAAATATGTTTAACCTACGCAATGACGTGTTCCCTCGCACGTGTTCCCTCCTTCCTATAATCCTGGGTCCTTCCGCCGTAGCGTGAAGAGGCATCTCAGCGGGCCGGCATGATTGTATCGAATGGTATGAGACTACCGTCTGATACCATTCGATACTCTATCTGGACGGCATTAGCACTTACCATCAGATGCAATGCAGTCACTATGCCGTGCCAGTTAAAAAAAAAAAAAATGAAAAAAAAAATTTAAAAACATTTTTATGATCTCGTGGCGACCTACTTGGCACAAGATACTTAAACGCTGAAATCCTGATTGCAATTTTGCATCATCTTTTTCCAATAGCTCCGGCAACGAGCAAACAGATCCCTGATGGTAGTGATCACTGCACATGATCCACAACGCTGGATCATGGATGTGTTGCTCATCAAATCGGGAGGGAGAGGGAAGGAAAAAGTATGGGATGTGTGGGTTATCGGGCATCCGGCAATCCGCCACCGAACGAAATGAGCAAAGCTGACGCTTCACGTCTGTCTCCTGTGAGACATTGGCACCGCCCCGGACGAGCCTGCATTCTTGCTGTAAATAGATGTCTGGTATCTTATTGTATCTTCAGAGCTACTCTAGTGCATACTTTTTCTCTTACCCCCATTTCCAGGTTTAAAATATACATACATACATACATAAACTCACAGTCACTCACAGAGACATTGGCACCGCCCCGGACGAGCCTGCATTCTTGCTGAGTCATGGCAACAGCGTGGCTCTACCACATCTATCTATCTATATCAGCCCACATACGTCCCACTGCTGGGCACGGGCCTACTCTACAATCAAGAGATTGAGAGTGGTTAGGCCATATAGTCCACCACGCTGGCCTAGTGCGGGTTGGCGGACTTACATACCGTAGAAATTCTTTAAAATCGCTACGGTATGCAGGTTTCCTCACGATGTTTTCCTTCACCGTTAAAGTGCTTGGTGATTGACTATTACACACATAACTCCGAAAAATCAGAGGGAGTGTCCTGGGATTTGAACCCGCGAAAACCGTGAACATGTAGGCAGCCGCATCTGGTCCCTTACCAACAGGCCACCACGCACTTCCACTTCAATAGATATTATTATCTTTACGAGTGTAATAAATTTTTAAATATGATAAGTAAATAATGTGCTATTGTATAAATATTCAAATTTGCATGCTGTGGTCTCCTGTAATTGAAGATCACGTCACATTGTAAACCATAATAATGCTACACCATTGTGTCTATTATATTATGCCGTGTATCCTTCGTTGGAGATCCTTAAATAAATAAAATAAAAATAAAAATAAATAAAATGTGTATCCGGAACCAGAATCAAATGTAAATAGGCATTACAGTGTATGTATTTAACATTAGCACATGTTTAATCCATTTGCGAGTAACGTTACTATTCACTTACTCACTGGTGGTAGGTCTCTCATATGTGAGAGGCCGCCTGGGTGGGTACCACCGCAAAGTCTATTGCTCCAACAAACAGCAGTGTAAATGCACTGTTGTATTCCAATTTGAAGGACATTGTAGCCAGAGTAACTACTGGAAATAATGAGACTTAACATCGTATGTCTCAGGATGACGAGCGCAAAGGAATGCCAAATATTGCTTTGTAATTTGTGGTGTTGTTTGGTTTTGCTACTGTCCATGAGCGGTCGTATCGCTTACCATCAGGCGAATGGCAGGCTCGTCTCGCTATTCACAGCAATAAAACAATTACATACCTATGTTGCGGAGTTTTATAGGACGCAATTAAAAATGAATACACAGAAACATAGTCCTGACCATACATTCTCCTTTTTAGTTGAATTGTGAAATGTGGTGTCAGTGGGGGAAAGTAGTGGGAGAATGCTGTATCTATATCAGCCCATATGCGTCCCACTGCAGGGCACGGGCCTACTCTACAATCGAGGGAATCGATTGAGAGTGGTTAGGCCATATAGTCCACCACGCTGGCCTAGTGCGGGTTGGCGGACTTACATACCGTAGAAATTCTTTAAAATCGCTACGGTATGCAGGTTTCCTCACGATGTTTTCCTTCACCGTTAAAGGAAAAAAATGCTGTATTTCCTGCAAATATTTTGTGTTGTCAGATCAGGATTTCATTATTTCTAAACTTAGGTGCTGGTGTCACCTAGGTACTACCTTGTGTCAATAACACATAAACTTAAACATACATAAACTTACGCCTTTACCCCAGAAGGAGTAGGCAGAGGCGCTTCCAGGACACCCACATTTCGCCTTGTATGTTCCGTCCCATGATGTGATAGGGGGCGAGCCTATCACCACATCGGACACACATTCCTGACTCCGGGCTGATAATGAATAGAAAATCCAATATCACTTTGCCCGACCCGGGACTCGAACCCGAGACCTGAGCTTTGTTGTCGTACCGTAGTACAACTACGCCACCGAGGCAGTCAATAACACTCAAGACACAAATCTCGAGGACGAATAACGAGTATAATTATCGTAACGTGGAAATAACATGACAAATGTGAAGAGAGAAAAACTATTCTTATTATTTTCCACAAAAACGCTTCGTACGACCAAACATCGTAGACGATAAACGAACTAAAGTTTTTCACGATTATTCACGTGACTGTCTTCACGAATACGTATTTAAATGTGACATCATCGTCTCACATATTTTAAAACACTATTGTACTATACTACTATTGGCTTACGGAAACTTATTTTTGTTTAGTTACGTTACATTTAAGGTATTCACAGCATTACTTTTAGACCTTTTGACCTTTTGTGACCCCTCTCAATAGTACTCTCGATTGTAGAGGAGGCCCGTGCCCTGCAGTGGGACGTGTATAGGCTGATACAAATACTTTTAAACATATCTGACAACTTTTGTACGTCAATTCTTTCGCTTTACACGGTTTAAATAGATGTCTGGTTTCTTATTGTATCTTCAGAGCTATTCTCGTGCATACTTTTTGTGAGCTCTAATTCCAGGTTTAAAATATACATACATACATAAACTCACGCCTTTACCCCAGAAGGAGTATGCAGAGGCGCCATCAAGACACCCACATTTCGCCTTGTATGTTCCGGCCCATGATGTGATAGGGGGCGAGTATATCGCCATATCGGGCACAAATTCCTGACTCCGGGCTGATAAAGAAAAGAAAAATCCAATATCACTTTGCCTGACCCTGGATTCGAATCCGAGACCTCAGCATTGTAGTCGTACAACTACGCCACCGAGGCAGGTTTAAAATATCTCGGAGTTATTTATACTGAATTGATGTATAAAATTATTTTCGTGTTAAGACTAACTTCACAGCCTTTTGTACAAACATTAGTTGCCAATTTCCTTCGCAAGTACCCTTAACTATCCTAATAGTTCTTACAATTTCATTAACCAGACCATTTTCACGCGCAGACCATGGGCAAAGACGACAAGGAAGACTCCGGCTTCGGGTTCAAAGACCGGGCGAAGGCCGAGGACACGCTGCGGCTGCTGGAGGAGCACGACATGAACTACAGGAGGCTCACAGTGAGGGGGCTGCTGGGGCGGGCGCGCAGGGTGCTGTCCAGTGAGTCGGCTTTCAAAGATATTTGAAGTATTGTTTGTTTTTTCATGAGTGTGTTATTTAGTGGTATATGCATCAGAACAAGAACGTAACTAGCTAAGAATTGTGTTAATTGTGTAAGAATTGTGTTAGTTGTGTTACATAGTCCTGACCCCACACTAAGATCGAGTCTTGTGTCGTGTATCAGAAACTACGGGAGACTTTTCGGTCTCACAAACACCCAGACCCGAAACAAATACCTGTGGTCCACACAAACATTTGTCTCGGTGCGGGAATCGAACCCGCGGACTTTCGTTTCACAGTTCGCGTCTAACCAACTGCGCCACGGAGGCTGTAAAAGAGATTTATGAGAGGGAAGTAGGGAGCGCTAAGATGGTAGCAAGTGTAGAATTCTTAGAGCAGCGTTTTGCCCACAAATTGCTTAAGTGAGTAAGCTATTGTGAGTTTATGTATGAATGTATTTCTTGATCCACTTAGTAATTCAGAAACAACAGACAAACAACTACCCAGCAACAAAAATGCCATAATACAAACAGGGTTTATACAGACTGCGACCGAAAATGAAGCCAGGTGGTAGTATTAATGACCTCAGACACAATGCAACTATAATTTTTTAAAGACTAAATGGTACGTAAGGATTTAAATTGTTATTTTAATAAAAACCACGTATTTATCACCCAAACACGATGATTTAAAAAAAAATTAGTTAAATCTGGCGCTTGTTTTTGTTGCACTCAGTCTGGATCCACTAAAACTACCACCTACCTTCGTTTTTGGTTGATTCCGATATACTCGGTATATCTCTATTTTACCTCTAACCAAATGTAAAACAACCAAAATAAATATCACCTATGAATCAGTTTTTGCCCCACCTAATGGACATGGACGTGAGTTTGTGTATGTATGTATGTATTTATGTATGAATCTTCTTCTTTCCAGTGACGAAAGCAGAAGACAAAATAAAGAACATTAAAGAAGCAATGGAGGTGTTTGAGAACTGGCTCGCGGACCTCGACAAGAACAAGGAGAAGAAACCAGACAAGAAAGAGAAGGAAGATAAGAAGGAGAAGGAAGAGAAGAAAGATAAAGGCAGTGATAAGGTAAGTTTTATCTGTTTGGTGAACAAAGTGGAATAATTCCAATTGTTTCTTATATTTCTAACGCGAAATTAAATCATGATGCCACACATAAATCTATCATAAAGAGTATTAATAAAACAACATTGTAAAAGTAGCTGCAGCTAAGTTTTTACACATTAAAAAGGTATAAGCCACCTAGACGGGACGATGATCCCTCTCTTTCACTCAAAACCGGAACGAAATGACGGACGCTTTCGTGTTTCGTTTAGTTAGTGTGTTATTGCTGGAGGTCCAATACTTTTCACGTCGTGTCGCTCTTTGTCAATGAATTTTCAAAGCTTCGCAGCATAGTTAATTAGAATTTTTAAATAGGTTATTTTTATTGAACTAGGTTAGTTGGGTAAGGTTGCAGTAAGTGGCTGGATGCAGGCCGCTTCGAACAGGTCGATGTGGAAATCGTTGGGGGAGGCCTATGTTCAGCAGTGGACTCCTGTGGCTGAATAGATAGATAAATAAATAATTAAATACACCCAACAGTCACATATCAATCACATATCACCCGTTGGTCGAAGGAAGAAGCCCTGGTTGCGTAACATCCGGGAATGGACGGGGATCGCGAGTGCTCCGGAGCTCTTCCACCTGGCAAAAGACTGAGAGAAATATGCGGAGCTGACTGCCAACCTTCACTAGTTGGAGAGGCACTGGAAAGAAAAAGAACAGTCACATACATAGTCCTGAACCCACACTAAGATCGAGTCTTGTGTCGTATCAGAAACAACGAGAGACTTTTCGGTCTCACAAACACCCAGACCCGAAACAAATACCTGTGGTTCACACAAATATTTGTTTTGGTGCGGGGATCGAGCCCGCGGCCTCTCGTTTCACAGCCGGCGTCTAACCAACTGCGCCACGGAGGCTGTCAAGATAGATCTTTCTAGATAGGTTAGAGTGTAGTGTGGTGTGCAGGCCGCTTCAATCAGGTTTTATAGATATCCTTGGGGGAGACTTATATTCAGCGCTGGACTTCCAGTGGCAGAAGACAAAGTGTGTCGACTTATACAATATATTCAACAGCTGATCATCAAATTCCATTATTTCCAGGAATCAAGTCCAGACGTGGAAATGGAAGACAAATCCAAAGAGAAGAAGGAGCTGCCGTCAGACACGGTCCCGGGGCTGGGCTTCAAGGACAAGTCGACTGCTGAGAGCACACTGAAGGAGCTGGAGGGACGGGACCCGGACTATCAGAGGCTCGCGGTCAAGGGACTTATTGGGAGGGCCAAGAGGGTGCTCACTTGTGAGTAGATTTTACATTTAGAGGATCGATTCTGTCCGATATCAAGCTTTCGGAGTTAGAAGTATGGGCTTTGGTACACCACGTAAAAATAAATAATAAATAAACCCAACAGTCACATACATAACTGCACATTAAGATCAGTTAAGTCTTGTGTCGTGGGTATCAGAAACTATGAGACTTATCGGTCTCACAAACACCCAGACCTGAAACAAATACTTGTCGGCTTCACAAATATTTGTCTCGGTGCGGGGATCGATCCCGTGGCCTCTAGTTTCACAGCCGGTGCCTAACCAACTGCGCCACGGAGGCTGTCAACGTGTTCTAACACGTTGTTTTTTATAGCAAAACAATTGCACCACATCTGATAAGTTTGGTAAGTTTCGGAAATGGTAGACCGTGGAGCGACGCTGTTGTGAGTCTGAGCATGAACGGGTAGGCTCGTCTGGAGTACCACTGTCTGACAGACAGTGGTACATATCGACGTAAAGCGAGGATACTTTGCTAACATTCTTAAAATTCATAAATGTATAACAAAGCTCGTTCTATTCTTGTCTTCAAGGCACACGAGACGAGACCAAGCTCTCCAACATAAAGGAAGCTATTTCAATATTCGAGAAGTTTCTGGACGACTTCGAGAGTATGCACTTGAGTAAGCAGAACAACCCGTACCTCAGCCTGGGCATTGTTAGAACGGCAGAGAAGATGGCGGGCGATAACGTTACTGAGGAACAGGTAAGAACTATTAAAAAGACCTACAGTATGTTTTGAATATATTCGATTCATTACTAAATAGTAAATCATCGAATCGTCTAAAGATCTCAATATTTTGTCACCCGCTTTGGTTCAGAGGGAAGTGGACAATTATTTGGAGACTGTCCCGCCCTCACACCCGCCACTGCAACTCCTGTGTCGCAGAATCAACAGCACCCAGTTTAATGACACCGAGCATTGAAGCTCAGCGAGTCTCCGGGAATGTCTAACTTGTCTTTAACCCGCAACGAAATCAATCACAAAGTTAAATTAATAGGAGAAGTTGGAAATAAATTATTATGGACAATTATTTGTTGCCATGTATCCTCTTATTTGTTTTTCACCAGCTTAATCCGAAGCAGGTTACTGACAAACTACTTCTGTCCTTATGAGGCTCGCTGATTTTCAGTGTTCGGTGTAAAGTGGTGGGTCTTGGGCAGGATAGTCTCGTACTATCTAAGGATTTAAGAAATTAAGGGAATAGCTTACTGCAATTAAATACACTGTTTTTAAAATTGTCATGAAATATGAACTGCTATTTACCATAAGGTAAATATATCACTGCCTCGGTGGCTTAGTTGTATTACGGTACGGTTACAAAGCTGAGGTCTCGGGTTCGAGTCCCGGGTCGGGCAAAGTGATATTGGATTTTTCTATTCATTATGAGTCCGGAGTCAAGAATTTGTGCCCGATATGGCGATAGGCTCGTCCCCTATCACATAGTAGGACGGAACATACAAGGCGAAATGTGGGTGTCCTGGTGGCGCCTCTGCCTACCCCTTCGGGGATAAAGGCGTGAGTTTATGTATTTACCATAAGGTAGTTGCAGTGCAGAACAGACAGAGTATCCAACGTAAGAAAGTGGTTATCTCATATCTCTCGATAGACGATAGCCGCCATTTTGAAATTAGGTATAAACTAAAACTATTCGCCTTTTTAACCAATTGTAATTATTGTTTTCGTCAACAGAGGGCGTTCATAGCGGCATACAGTTCCGTGAACGGCGAGTACAAGAGACTACGGACGGTACACGAGAAGGAGGGAGGCAAGACCTGGGATATCGTGAGGAACAACGCGCTCAAGGAACTTAAAGAAAAGGTATGGAGGTGTTAAATACAGGGTATATCAAGACTCCGACCGAAAACGAAGCCAGGTGGTAGTATTAGTGACTTCAGACACAATGCAACTAAAAATTTCGCAAAAAAAATCGTCAACTTTTCTTTGGTAATTTTTTACTTATCGTCGTATTTGGGTGATAAACACATAGTTTTCCCAAAATAATGATATACACCTTTCTATTTTTCAAGACGGAATGGTACGTTAGAGTTTCAATTACTATTTTCGCAATAACTATGTATTTACAAACCAAACGCAATGAATTTTTAAAAATTGCAAAAAAAAGTCTGTCGCTTATTTTGCGAAACTTTTATTTGCATTGTGTCTGTAACCACTAAAACTACCACCCGGCTTCGTTTTCGGTCGCAGTCTTGATACACCCGGTATAAAGTAGCACGGAAGTACCTTTTTTATTGCATAGGTCCGGCAAACGAGCAAACAGGTCCCTGATGTTAAGTGATCACTGCACATGAACATCACAACGCTGGATCATACATGTGTCGCTGGACCATGAAGTTGGAAGGAGAGCGGGAAGAAAAAGGATGCGAAAAGAAAAGTTGAATATCCGGCAATTTCACTTACCGTACAAAACGTGACAGAAAAGTTGTCACTTCACGTCGATCTCCTGCGAGATAGTGATACCGCCCCGGATGAGCTTGCCCATTCATACTGAGTCATGACAACAGCGTAGATCTACGTGGCGCAGTTGGTTAGACGCCGGCTGTGAAACGAGAGGCCGCGGGATCGATCCCCGCACCGAGACAAATGTTTGTGTGAACCACAGGTATTTGTTTCGGGTCTGGGTGTTTGTGGGACCGAAAAGTCTCTCGTAGTTCCTGATACCCACGACACAAGACTCGATCTTAGTTTGAGGTCAGGACTATGTATGTGACTGTTGGGTGTATTTTTTATTTATTTATTAGTTCCGTCCCCTTCCGTTCAAAAGTGAAAGAGACAGCGCAAATGTTTCAATAGTGGACAACTTTTTCCTTCCTTCCCCCTCCTAATTTAAGATGGTAACGCACCTACGATCCAATTATTGATGTTTTTCCTGTACAAATACATGGAAATGGAATAGAAACGTATGCACGTTTGCCGGATACCTAATTTATTTGCCTTGCTATATTATAGTAGATGTAAAATGAAATTAACATTACCGCTTTGCATTCCAGCACGCGGAAGCAAAACTCTTCGACTCCGACGACCAACCAACAAAAGAACACCTAGAAATGCTCCTATGGGCGTACTCTCCAGAACCCGCCAAAGTTAAGCACAGCGTGAAAGAGACGAAAGATGAACACAAAGAGAACGACAGAAAGAGAAGGAGCAGTGCGCTGGACGACGAATCCCCGAGCAAAAAAAAGAAGGATTGATGTGATATTCGATATTAAATGTTTGAATTGGATGCGTGGTTTCATTCATAGATGGCGTTAAGTTCTATACAATTTGTGAACGATATTCTCTTCATTTCATCCCACATAGCGAAACATGATTTTAATGGTATGTTGTAGACTACCTAGGCTTATATTTTTGAGATCAGCGACAAATATTCATTTTTGAATCGAAGATATTGTACTTACTGAAATCTTCGACGCGAAAATCATACTATACGTCCTACTTTATAAGCTAATACATTACAGTGTAAGAATAGAACCCACAGCCGCGCCGTAGAGAAATATATTTTTTTCAAACTGTACATAAAACACAATAAAAGAGTAAAACGGTTATTGAACGAAATAAGCACGTTTTCATCGATTTGACATTTAACGGCTATCGATATAAAAACCAATGATTAAAGAATAAAGAGGATGACGCACAAAAGTAGTTCTATATATCAAGTTATAGTTATGTTAGGAGTATCGGAATTGTACATTTATGTACAGGCTGGCAAAAAAATGTAAAAATAAATGGAGGCGCCACTGAGCTGTTTATATGGCATCCCTGTATAGTTCGGTTTTTAGTTTTGATACTTAGTTTAAAATAAGATAAAAACATTCAATTACATATAATTCAATCAAATTATATTATTTAATAACGGATACTGAACTAAAATGTTAACTTAAATAGTCACTATAAAAACGTATAAAGATCGAACTCGATCGAAAATCGACTCTTGATTTTAATTTAAGACTGAATGTTGGTAGGTTTATATAAAATGATTATATAAAATATTAATTTAATTATTTGGGTGTAATGTTTACAGTTTGACATACGAGTTATGATAAAGGTGTGTTTGTCTTATAAAAAAGTAAACCAAAATTTATACATTTTGTTAGTTTATTTAGAACTTTAGTTACAACATTGTAATTTTCAGATAAAACATTTCTCAGTGTGTCTTTCAGTCTTAGCAACTCTCTTCTAAATATTCGATATCCGAACAGATCGATTCAGAACTTTTCTCAGAATATGTTTACGACTTCCATTGAAATTCAGCTCGTCCCTTACCACCGGAAGAAAATTTCGCAATTTTAGGACCTGAAAATAAAGTAAATACTTAGTTATAGAAAATATTCATATGTATCCAACAACATAGCAATTGAATACAAAGTTATTAGTCCTCTTTATTTAAAATCTTAGTGTTTTTGACATATTTTTATATGTAAAAAAAAATTAGATTATAAAAACCAAATGCATATAAAAATATTATTATTATAAACTATAATATACAAGAAAGATTACAACTTCAAGGTAAATTACATTAAAGTAGTACCTGTTTTCTCACTGTGTAGAGGAACTGAACTTTTTGCCTGATGGCACATTAATCAAAGTTTCTTTTTCGGACGACCATGTTTATATTTTCCAGGTGTGGAGAATACACCCTTATTTAGTTGCTCTTCACGAGCAATTTTTCTAACAGTATTGACAGATTAACCTGAAAATTATGTAGAAATTAACACATCATTGATTAAAAAGAATTATCAGCCTCATTGGCGCAATTGATTATACGCCGGCTGTGAAACGCGAGGTCACGGATTCGATCCCGAGCACCGAGAATTTTTTTGTGTAATCCACAGGCATTTGTTTCGGGTCTGGGTGTTTGTGAGACGAAAAATATGTCGTACTTTCTGACACCCACAACAGAACACAAGATTCGATCTTAGTGTGGGGTCAGGATTATGTATGTGACTGTTGGGTGTATTAATTATTATTCAGATAAAAAAAACTCCACTTTTTAAATCACAAATAGTGTTCAAAGATATAATTATTGGTGAATCAAGCAAAAAAGTATCAAGTTGTGGTAGTCAATCTCTAAACTGATTCTATCACTTGAATGTAAACATAACCTAAAGGCTTGATAATTATATCGCTAATTATGAAAGAATACGTAGGACAAGAATTAAAAACCACTTTATATCCTTAGAATAATATAAGATTGACTGAAATATAACAAAATAAACTTCCACTTACCAGTCATATCGGCGGTTCTTTGGTAAACATCATCGAGGTCCGATAAACTTGTTTTTGCTTGATATTCTGCAAGACAGCGTGGGTAAACTTTATAAATAATTTCCCCTGCGGAACTTCTAATAGTGTTATTCATTTTTCATCACTAGTCGCTTCAAATAAAGGTTCTCACTGCAAGTATTTGACTAAAAACGAAATCTTCAGCGCGGAATCCAATGAAAATCCACAAATGTCAAAGATGTAACAATGTGGCCAGGTGAAATAAAGGATTAGTTCCGTTTTTACACTTTTTTGCCAATCTATATCTGTCTCATTTACACAAAGCTAAATTGTCACTTAATGAAAGGGACAAAAAATAACTCCTTTATTTCGAATATAGCAATATTTTGTTCACAAACCACAATGAGACCGCTCTTAGCGCAAAATGACGCCATTTTTGTTTCCTGCATGAAATGCAAGGATTTTTATTCTATAATCTTTGATAAAAACCAACAGCCACACAATGCCACTCACATGGCAGAAATTATATTTCTGTATTTCTTATTAGAAAACAACTTAATCGATCGATCGAATCTTAAACAATGAGATATAAAGTTAAATACCTACTTAATTTAAGATACTAGCTGTCACATTTGTATCGGGTCGGCAGAGATTATGAATCTCCACTTTGCTTGAACCTGACATACTACTTTTGATTTTTCAACATTTAAAAATTGCCATGTATTTCTCAAAGAATAAAACACTACGTTACCATTTCTTTCGATATGTGCTATTATACTTCTATTGCATACATAATACAAGCATCTTAAGCTTGTATTATATAAAATCTCTATAAATTACCCTCCACAATTCTGATTTCACCAACAATTTAGCTGGCGTAGGTTTGATGAGGTCGACCCCAACGTTTTTGGTTAGGGTGTGTAACCAAATACCCCTACCATTCACATTCGTCTTTAAACACCTATCTACGAAACGAGTGAGGAGAGAACAAACATAGTAAAAATATTCTAAGCTGTCTCAGTTGTTTTGAATAACTTGAAATATATTCTACAATTTTATTTTTTAAATTCATTCAAAATTCAAGTTCATTTCTAAGCTTAAAGCCCGCTGCACACGACGCTTGTTTTGTTGCTAGATTGCTTGCGGGGTTCGCCGATGGCTGCTCTGCTGGCAGCGCTGCGAGAAAGTGACGTCACTGCTGTCTCTGAAACGTGGTCGCGTGCTGGATTTCGGTGATCGAACGCGTGCTATTTTTCGTGATAGCTTGCTTGCGTGTTTGGGGTTTTTTTCGTGCTACATTGATCATATATGATATATGATATAGCTTGAGGCATCACAGTATCCTGCTTTTGTATGAGTGGAGTCACAAGTGCCAGCAACTCATTCCACTCTTCTTCCCACGTTCGTGTATAATTAGTGAAACTGGAAGGATCTTCAGGGCTTAAACAAAAATGTAATATAAATATATTAAAATTAAAGAAAAGTTCAAAAAGTGTAGTAACAAATAAAGTCGAAATGTTATATATACCTACATACCCGAGCTCACTAAATACCATGTTTAAAATATTCTGTCCTCTATCACACCGTAACAGCCACTCGCGACTCCATTATCGACGTTTTCGTTGTTCAAGCTCTCGTTTCTGTTTAAAAGCAATAACTGCAGCTGCCACAATAATAGCTTTTCTACGTCGAATTATCTCAGCTGCAATAGTTCTTTGTACTCGAGCGTCCATGGTACTGTAGAGGTTAGGAATACTCATGTCTTTAATGGCGACGTCGCTTCGCATGCACGCCTAGCGGCGAGTAGTGGCAAGCATCGTGTGAAGCCAACATATCAAGACAGCCATCATTGCACCCAGCGCCACAGCCAACTTTGAACCCAGCAGCAAATTCTAGCAAGCTATCCTGCAGCGAAACAAGCGTCGTGGGCAGCTTGCATTTTCTAACCGACTGATGGCATAAAAGTATAATTTAAATCTGGTCACACTGAATTAAAATGTCAGATCGTTTTACTTTGTAAACAGTAAGTGCAATGAACTCTTTAATCTTTGTGTAAAAAGACTATTAATAAATTGATTATTATGAATTAAATGTGTCTTTGTAAGTGCCATATGTGTTTTAAAAACTAACTACAGACTGATAACAGCCTTAAAAACTTAGCGTTACGTAAATTTTAAAAAGGGCGTTTGCCGATTGGTATTATTTAATTTAGTTCGTTGAGAGTAATAACAAGCGGTTTTCTCGAGTTATTTGAGTGATTCAGTGTGTTATTACGTTATTAGTGGTTTAGATGTTTATTATATCGAGGTAAATATAATTTCTTTATATTTTTTGCAATTTTTATGTGTTCTGTGTGGTGCTCAAAAACCTAGCGATGTCGGTGGCTTTTATCAGATTTCACAAGTAATTTAACTGGTGATGAGAAGTTTTATGGAGTTTCATAATTGTACCCGAAACTATTAGGTATCCGAAATAAAAATATATTCGAAATTGCTGTAATTTTTTTGAATAATTTCGGATGTGGGGTAGTTTAAATGAAACATGTTATTACAGCTTTGTGTATGTGTGGTGTGCTTTTCTTTTTTTATTCATACTAAGTTCAAATGAAATGTCTGCAAATGAAACCCTTGTGTGATCTGCAATAATATGTTCTTGAGTTTATATTATCAATAGTATTCTGTGAAATTGTTTAAACTTATCCATTCTTCTCCTTTACTTAGGAGACTGTCTCACCCTCACACCCGCTTCTGCAACTCCTGTAAGCCAGGATCAACAGTGGCACACATTTTAACGACACTGAGCATTGAAGCATCTCCAAGAATGTCTAGCTTGTCTTTAACCCGCAACAAAATCAATCACAAAGTTAAGTGAATAGGAGTTGGATATAAATTATTGTCCACTTCCCTCTCCTTAACTTAAGTAAGTTCCTTTACTTAGTTAACTAAACCACACACATTTACAAACTCAAAACTTAGATGGTCAGTACTGCCTCAACCAGAACTGAATGGTGCTCCAACTCATGTTTCCGCACAATCAAGTGGTGAAACAGATTGCTTGCTCATATGTCTTTTTCTTCCTGAAATTCTGGATCTCAAACAGCTCGACTTTGTTTTGAATTGCAAGAAATTTTAGTCTGCTGCTTATTTACAATTTCTGTATGATACGACTTTGACCCTCAGGTGTAGCAATAACTTTTCTAAGCCTGGTTCAACAACATGTAATAGCTAGTCAAATAGCTGCAAATCATAAATCATAAAATATCTGTAAGTTTCACTGGAACTGCTACAATTTCGTCTATAATTTATCCAGGTTATGTAGGAACTTAATATTCCAAAAGGATAATGTCCATTTAACTATGAAACTTGGTATCGGTGATAAGATTTTTGTCCCTCGATGAAACCTACTTTTTTGTGTAGCGGAAAAAAATATTTTAATAGAAATAAACATAATTGGGACCCAGACCCGGAGTTCTTGGAGAAATGAACTTGAAGTCCAGTTACTCTGGTAGCCCGATTTGCATTAATGGCTGACGTATCGTAAAATGTGATAATTACTTTATTTTATTAAAATCTGTCGCCTGGGATAATACAGGAAAATGTTAAAGGTCAAACCATAAAAAATGCTATTATGAATCTTAAGCAGTATCGGTATAATTTTTACCGAAACCATGAATGGGCATTCTCCTTTATTTAAATGTATTTTAATTGAGCTTTATCTGTATGTTGTTTTGTTATCTCGAAAACTTAAGCTAATTTGTCAACACTTATAATTGTTATGTTTACCAGATAAAATACATGTATATAGTACAATATTTATGTTCTGTATAATTGTAAGCATAATGTTAGTGTTGCTTAATAATAAAATAATAAAAAATAATAAATAATAGCCGCCGAAGATATTGACTATTTAAAAAAAAAAAAAAAAGAATTAAGCCCAATTTACAAGGGGGGAGTTTCTCGTCTCGAAGATACGATTATCGTAAGGATATAAATTGCATTGCATCGTGTAAACATTTGTCAGACAATGATAATCTATGGTGGTTATGTCATGCGATAATCGCATACGATTCTTGCTGCGAGAAAATCTCCCCGTACAACTGGCGTTTAAGTCTAGATTTTAAACTCCTGTAGGTGACGAAGAAGGGACCCTAATGTATACAAGCAATGAGCAGACATCCTGTAGCCGCTGAAGAGTGACTCCGATGTGAGGAATGTTGGTACACTCCGACACAACCTCAAGATCTAGTGTTGTGCCACAAGCCACAAGCTCTTGGGATTCTGTCAGAGTTTACCAATGACTGCAGCAGGGGGCTTGGCTATGTGGAGACACCGTGGCTGCTTCATCATCATTATCATCATCAGCTATACCCAATAGTTACACATAGGCCAGAGCAATATACTTATTTTGTGTTATGTATTACAAATCACAAGATTTTGGGATTGGCAGTGGAAATGCACTGTTGTGTTCCGGTTTGAAGGACATTGTAGCCAGAGTAACTACTGGACATATTGAGACTTAACACCTTATGTCTCAGGATGGCGAGCGCAGCATGGAATGCCAAGCATTGCTTTATAATTTGTGGTGTTGATTGGTTTACTATTGTCCATGAGCGGTCGTATCGTTTACCATTAGGCGAATGGCATGCTCGTTTCGCCATTTATCGCACAAAAACAACTATTATAATTAAATTAGTTGCTGTGTAACTTTACATTCACCACCTTTTTTCACATAAATTATTTTAACAACCATTTACTATAGTGTTTAAAATATTCTACAGTGTAAAATAGTCTGATAGTACTGTTGTTAAATAAGTGATGTGTTGCAGGCTATCGACCACCAGATGTCGGTAGGCGTTCATATGCAGCGGCGAAGCATGGAGGCGACCAGCGAAGTCAGTTACTGTGAGTCCAATAATACATTACTATACTCAGTCGGACTCTCGATTGTAGAGGAGGCCCGTGCCTAGCAGTGGGACGTGTATGGGCTGATATAGAAAGATGTAACAGCCTATACACGTCCCACTGCAGGCACGGGCCTCCTCTACAATCGAGAGTACGATTGAGAGGGGTTAGATATAGTCCACGCTGGCCTAGTGCGGGCGGACTTAATATTGTTAATATCTATGCTATGCAGATTTCCACACGATGTTTTCTAAGTTAAAATAAGTGGTAATATCCAATACACTTGACTGAGAAGTCAGAGGTGTGTCCTGACATTGTCCGATTTGTTCACAAATCACATTATTCATTATATTGATCCATTGATATTGAACCTGCGACCATTGTCCGCAGCCGCGTCCGGTTCTTTACAAACAGGCCACCGTGCACTGTATTCTGTCAAGGATTTAAATTATAAAGTATCCTATATGCTTGTAGTTTATAATGTCTAGAAAGAGCGTTGTCTTACATTCTGCGTTTAAAAAAACTTAGATATTTGTTTGGTCGTACTGCTGTTAGTGAAAATTGAATTCATGATTTATAATTATTATCAAAGTATTGCTATAAATTCTGATTGTAACCGAAAGTAGTGCTTATTATTCGCCCAATACCAGTTTGAGTAGAACTCAATAGCGCTAAACTACATCTTCTAACTTTTCTATTTCCAATAATTCGTGCCTCGGTGGCGTAGTTGTACTACGGTGCGACTACAGAGCTGAGGTCTCGGGTTCGAGTCCCGGGTTGGGCAAAATGATATTAGGCTTTTCTATTCATTATCAGCCCGGAGTCAGGAATTTGTGCCCGATATGGCGATAGGCTCGCCCCCTATCACATCATGGGACGGAACATACAAGGCGAAATGTGGGTGTCCTGGTGGCGCCTCTGCCTACCCCTTCTGCGATAAAGGCGTGTGTTTATGTATGTATGTAATAATTCGTGCGTGTTCAAAGCTATCAAAGGTCAGATAACAGGAAGACAAAAAAGAAGCCTAGCACCGCCATTTTTGTCTACGGTTTTGAAGTTCAAGCGCTCCTTCTAGACATTATTTACTCTAACAGCATTATTCATGGACAGTTTTAAAACACATTTTATTTATCGAATGTTTTGTCTTCTTCGCTCAAACTTAATTCTTAAGTCGTTCGCAAGGGACAAAACATTCGATAATTAAAATAGATTTTAAAATTGTCTATGAATATACCTATATCCTTTTCTGTATGATGACGTCGTGAGGAAACCTGCATACCGTAGCGATTTTAAAAGAATTTCTACGGTATGTAAGTCCGCCAACCCGCACTAGGCCAGCGTGGTGGACTATATGGCCTAACCACTCTCAATCGATTGTCTCGATTGTAGAGTAGGCCCGTGCCCTGCAGTGGGACGTATATGGGCTGATATAGATATAGATAGTTAAATAGACGTCGATGACGATTTTTTTTCTGCAGGTGAGCGGGAAGCGATGGACGAATGGGGAAGCCGCTCTTCTCTAAGTCAAGTTGAAGAAGTAAGTAATTATATGGAATAAGATCATTTTAAAATGAAACGCGTTTCTTGTGTTGACGAGACTGAACGACAGAACACACTGATATTGGAGCTATCAAGCAATTAATATAAATAAATAATAAATAATAATACACACAACAGTCAAATACATAGTCCTGACCCCACACTAAGATCGAGTCTTGTGTCGTTGGTATCAGAAACTACGAGAGGCTTTTCGGTCTAAAAAAACCCAGACCCGAGACAAATGCGCCACGGAGGCTGTCAAATATTGGATACATAATTAACAATTTAAAGGCAGCATGTGTGTAACAACTTTGACTGAATTTTCCGGTTTAAAAAATGTAAGAGAATTTTCGCCCCGTACAAATTTGACGATTTTTTTGCGATATTTAGTTGCATAGTGTCTGAAGTCACTTATACCACCACATGGCTTCGTTTTCGTTCGCAGTCTTGATATACCCGGTATGTACAATATTAAATATCAGGTTAAATAAATAAACCTATTCAAACATTTCTCGAGAAGTACCAGGCGTTCATAAAGCGAGAGAGTGTGTAGGGACACGCGGCGTCCCACATTTCGCTTCCGCGTTCCGTCCGATTAATTAGGAGCGTGGATCTTTTTGGAAATCGTTGCCGTTACACAACTGTCCCGCCGTCCTTTTAAATAAACTATTTTTAACCGATTTCAAAATGGTTATCAATTTCGACGTGGAAGGAAAATTGGGAGAAAGCTTCATACTATGGAAATCAAGTTTTTGTATGTGTGAAGTCAGTTAGTTCGTGATGGATCAGCGTGGTACATACACGCCTTTGTCCCAGAAGGGGTAGGCAGAGGTGCTACCATGACACTCACGTTTCGCCTTGTGATTCGTCCCACGATAACTCCGTCTGATAATGAAAATACATATCACTTGAGCTAGCGTTGTATGGCCTAACCCCGTACAATCGAATTCTCGGTAAGGAAGGCATATGCTTAGCAGTGCCGATTACGGGTTACCTACCGTATCAATTTGATATTTTGATCCCGTACTAAAACCCACCATCTGAATGGAAATTTTACTAATCATATCAAAATGACAAGATTTCTATTCTTTTTTGTATTGCAATGAATGGTGAGACGAGCATGCCATTCACCTGATGGTAAGCGATACGACCGCTCATGGACAGTAGCAAAACCAAACAACACCAACACACAATCACAAGGCAATTCTTGGCATTCCACTGCGCTCGCCATTCTGAGACATAAGATGTTAAGTCTCATTATGTCCAGTAGTTACCCTGGCTACAATGTCCATCAAACAGGAACACAACAGTGCATTTACACTGCTGTTTGGAGAAATACACATTGCGGTGGTACCTACCCAGGCGGTCTTTCACATATGAGAGACCTACCACCAGTAAAATGTTACCACGGTATTGTATTTCTAAACAAATGAAATCGAGTTTTAATAGGAGCCCTGCAGGCGAAAGATAACAATAAATGCTTTAGAATGCAATATGCTTTTCATCAAGAGCAATTTATACACATCGTCGCGATAATATAAAATATGATCGAAATCCAATTAAATAAATACACCCAACAGTCACATACATAGTCCCAACAATTCTTCACTCTTGGTAGGTATCTCATAATATGTGAGAAGCCGCCTGGGTAGGTACCACCGCAATGTCTATTTCTTCAAACAGCAGTGTAAATGCACTGTTGTGTTCCGGTTTGAAGGACATTGTAGCCAGAGTAACTACTGGACATAATGAGACTTAACATATGTCTCAGAATGGCGAGCGCAGTGGAATGCCAAGCAATGCTTTGTAATTCATGGTGTATGGTTTTGCTACTGTCCATGGGCGGTCGTATCGCTTACCATCGAATGGTATGCTCGTCTCGCCATTCATTGGAATAAAAAGTCCTTATTCTCGTAATGATACACGACACAAGACTCGATCTTAGTGTGGGGTTAGAACTATGTATGTGACTGTTGGGTGTATTTATTTCATGGCTTCTTGGACACCCAGTACAAGTATACTTATGTCCCCCAATAGGATGTCAGTATAAATAGTTTTTAACAGCGAAACTTACATAACCAGGATGTGACGTCATTGATCCGCTTGGAGCTATTTCTGCATCCTACTTGAAGTAGAAAGGGTTAAAACAATGGGTGTGGTGGTTAATAGGTTAAATATTTCGAGGTAGCAGGTTCGATCCCCGCTCGGGTTAATTACATATTTTTTTATATTAATAAATACACCCAACAGTCACATACATAGTCCTGACCCCACACTAAGATCGAGTCTTGTGTCGTATCAGAAACTACGAGAGACTTTGCGGTCTCACAAACACCTAGACCCGAGACAAATATTTTTGGGCCTGACAGACATTTGTCTCGGTGCGGGGATCGAACCCGCGGCCATCCTCCATTATTGTTTCTATCTACTGTTTATTCCACTCAAAGGTTGTCTGGAAGAGATCGCCGGCGTGAGCAATAACACCGCCACTTGTAAAACCGGTGAATCGATTTTAACTTTTTCATATACTTAATTTGTTTTTCATGGTTCGCAATAAAGTAATAATAAATAAGTAAAATAAATAACCTCGGTGGCGTAGTTGTACTACGGTACGACTACAAAGCTGAGGTCTCGGGTTCAAATCCCGGGTTGGGCAAAGTGCTATTGGATTTTTCTGTTCATTATCAGCCCGGAGTCAAGAATTTGTGCCCGATATGGCGATAGGCTCGCCCCCTATCACATCATGGGACGGAACATACAAAGCGAAACGTGGGTGTCCTGGTAGCACCTCTGCCTACTCCTTCTGGGAAAAAGGCGTGAGTTTACGTATATATGTGTGTATCAAAAATAAAAAGGGCCAAAATTTTAATGTACGTTTTTCCTCTATAAATACAATCCCCAAAATTGTAATGTCCAGTATATGCATCCTGCTTCCTCAAATAACCACAGAATGAAGCTTTGCGAGTGAAGTCGCGGGCTACACTACTGCGCAATTAAGAGTCCGTATGCCATAACACAGCGATCTCCTCTATAATTCAATGGAACGGCCGCGCCGACCCCTACTAATATAATGTGTAAAAGTCACATAATACTCGTACGAACTTACTCGAATATAGGTGAAGACAGACTGACAGCCTCTGTAGCGTAGTTGGTTAGACGCCGGCTGTGAAACGAGAGGCCGCGGGTTCGAGCTCCGCATCGCACGAACTGCTCCACGGAGGCTGTCAAAGTTTGTCTCTAGTCTCTTCCTCTATTCAAGTATATTCTTGCGAGTATTCTTCTATGCTATAACGTACTTAGCTTACTAAACAGAGCTTAAAACTTCGAAGCTTTAGACTCGGTGGACATGACGCGTTGAAAAAATCGTCTAATGTCGCCGCCAATCGGTAATAAAATATTACTTTGTCAATATGCAGTTTTGGACATGATGAATTGTATTTAAAATTCAATTTATTTTAACGTGTAAACCCACATTTTTATCTTGTTTATTTATAATAGAATTTTATCGACTTAATCATAGGGTACTTATTACACGCACAAATACAATTTCAAGTTAATATTACTGCCTGGTATTTAGCGAAATGAAATGAAATTAATAAAACCTAATTAATTTCATTTCCATTCCACCATTTCCCATTACTTTGCCACCATCCTATCTCACAAATATCTATACGAGATTCGAACCCGCCACCACTGCCAGACACCCAACTCTCCAACCACTGCGCCATACTATCTTCCTATAAGAACACATCAAGTGGGATGAAAGTGAGTTACGTTCCCGTGGTAGTGTATAAACGGCCGTATGACATTTGGTCATTGTTGCCAGCTCTAACCAATGTGCCCGGTTTCGGGGTAATTTGATTGCGCAGTTAGGTACTCGGGAGTGGAAAGTTTGTTGGAGTTTTTGATGGATAAAGTCGTTTATGGATGTTTTTTTAAACATATTTTTCATTTTAATGCGTTTACTGAGGCTTGAGAAGAATTAACTATTCAATAGTGTGGCTCGTTTATGTATGACAATTTGACAGGTTCCGTCGCGCAGTTTGTTAGATGCCGGCTGTGCAACGAGACTACGGGTTTGATTCCGGCACTGTTTCTTTGATATATGAGTATGTGTATCGGGTCTGGGTGTTTGTGAGACCGAAAAGTCTCAGTTTTTGATACCCACGATAAAAAACTCATTGCTATGTTATTCATTTTCAATGTTATCGGTTTCGATAGCCTCTGAATTGCATTTGGCTTAGAAGCCGACATGGGAGGACCACAAGTTCGGTACTCTCACCGAAATAAATATTTTACCTACCATCCATCCATCCATCAGCCAAAGGAAGTCCACTGCTGAACATAGGCTTCTCCAATGATTTCCACAATGACCTGTTGGAGGCACCCTGCATCCAGCGACGTCCCGCGAACTTTACCAGGTCGTCTGACCACCTTGTGGGTGGACGTCCTACGCTGCGCTTTCCGCTACGTGGCCTCCATTCGAGAACTTTTGGCCCCATCGGCCATCAGTTCGCCGCGCTATGTGCCCGCCCATTGCCACTTTAACTTACTAATCCGCTGGGCTATGTCGGTTACTTTAGTTCCCCTACGGATCTCCTCATTTCTGATTCGATCTCGTAGGGAAACCCCGAGCATAGCCCTCTCCATAGCTCGTTGAGTGACTTTGAGCCGCCTAATGAGGCCCATAGTGAGAGGCCACGTCTCAGTGCCGTATGTCATCACTGGCAACACACAACTATCGAAGACTTTCGATTTAAGGCACTGAGGTATAATGGATGAGAAGACGTCGCGTAGTTTCCCGAACGCTGCCCAACCGAGTTGGATTCGACGATTGACCTCTCTCTCGAAGTTGGACCTGCCTAACCGGACCACTTGTCCTAAATATTCGTCTACAACTTCAAGATGCGAGTCCCCAACTCTAATGGGGATGGGCACAACATGGACATTCGACATGATCTTCGTTTTGTCCGTGTTCATTTTAAGACCCACCTGTTGGGAGACTCGATTGAGGTCTCGATTTTACCTACAAATGCTTGTTATTTTAGTTTCAGTAGTCGTGTAGTAATAGTCTAATTATGAGGTCAACACTGATATGAAGAAAAACATGTATAGAATTGTAGGTAACAGACACCAAAAAATTATCTTCGATCTCAAAACAGCCGAAGGAAAAACTATTTGTTTATCATACATACATTTACCGCTATGCGGCGATTCAACGTGCGTTCTTCTATTTAATTGCTGACTTTTCAACCAAACATTATGAATACTTTTTATTCATAATACGCTACGTTCAAGCTTGCAGAGATCATTAAGGATAAATAATATATGCCAAGTGTAGTCTCGACGCATACTCCGAACTGCGTTACATAATAAACGGGAGCCTGTATCTCGAACGCGACAACACTGTCCAAATGCGCCATTCCACGGGCGACACGGCCGCGCGACGTCCGTGCCTCCGCGCCCAACACTCGCGTCAAAAACAACGCAACATTATCAAAAAAAAACCGACCATTTTACATTTAAAACGTATAAATTACGCCATTAAAAGTCCAAAGTGATAAGTGTACGTAAATGTGATAGAAAGTGGTTTCAACCGGTTCGTGTTCCAAGTTTGAATTTGTGTTTCGGTGCACGGTGTTGTGACCTACTTGCAAGTGCAGTGTGACGTCACGAGGCTCTTTTCGCGCCTTAAAAATGTTTTTTCAGAGGATGGAATGCGATTTGAAATTTTAACGCGCAGTTAATGGCAATGGTATTTTCTTTGTTATGTTTTTTGTCACGGATATTAAGAATAAAAGCTCTTTACATACGATACTTTTCCCCGGTAAATTAGTCTTTAATTTTTTAAATATAAATTTTTCAATACTTTTAATATTATGATAGGCAGTTAAGGTCATGTGAACAGCATTTTTTGTAATGCCTTATACGGAAACCTAACATACCTGTTTTATTTATTTCCTCTACTTTATTTTTAAACGAGATAACAAGCGTTTGAAAATATGCCTACGGGAACAAGAAAAAACAATATTGATTGTTAATTAATTTAATATAACATAACACGAAGCGATAAGCTATTTTTGTCTTGTACAAATTGGTTACTAAGGCAATAAAGTCTATAATCGCGTAATAAAAATATCAAGTTCCGGTGCGCGTAAAGGAGTTACGGTAGTAAATTGTCGCTGCCCCGTAAAGCTTTAGCAATGATACAAGCAACTTTCACCTTTGTAAGATAATGCGTAGTTACTTTTTACTAGATGAAAGTGCGGATGAAATATTATCTAACTTTGATATATTGTGTACTAGGTATATACGTTTGTGAATCGATATAAGCCAATGGATATAGTATTCATATTTTTTTCTATCTCTCAGGAACTTTTTCTGAATGAAAGGTAGTCTTTGTCTTTTTCTGTATCTTTGAAGTGTTTGAAAAAAATAATGACGAGCTGTGTGGACAAGGCGTAAGAGTGTAAGAACTAACAAACGAAAAAAATGTGAAAATCAAAATGCGTATTAATATTCGTTAGGCTTTTTTGAGTGTCTGGTTTTATGGGTTTAAACTTAAAAGCTTAAATGTGATGCGTCAACATTTATGAGGTACTAGTTCACTTATATGTTAGGCTTTGCGATTACGTGATCTTGCGTAGGTACCAAAACAACGCAAGACAATTTATCGTTCGGTCGGCCACCGGGAACAAAGTTGCCCCAATTGTCTGGTGTATTACTTTGAAACATAGCATAACTTCCTATTTTGCTTTATAGTGGCTTTTAACATAAAGTTAAAAATGGCAATAAAAGTCAGTATTTTAACAGCAATACAGCATGAATTGTAGGACTCTGGATGATAGAAGTCATATTAATAATAAGCTATGCAGTTTGTTATCAATAAAAAACAAAATATGATTATTATTATAAATGATGATTATAAAATAGATATGGAAAGCATGTTGTTCTTAGTACACCCACACTTAAACATATTTGTGGGCCTCACATATGTGTCAATGATCTAAACAACATTCTAAGTACTTACATAATGTATCAGTTACACTATTAAGTGAGTTGTCCTGTTGGTTTCGGACCAGACACAGCTGCCAACTTGTTCATGGTTGCAGGTCCAAATCCCAGGGCACACCTGTGACTACAGAGCCTTGTGTGTGTTGAATATTGATATTCAATCATATACATGTCACATATACCAATAGCCTCCGATATTGGTAGTCAATCACCAAGCACTATAACGATGAAGGAAAACGTGAGGAAACCTGCATACTGTAGTGATTTGTTAGAATCTCTATGGTATGTAAGTCCGCCCGCACTAGGCCAGCGTGGTGGACTGTACTAACCCCTCACTATCCTACTCTTGATTGTAGACGAGGCTTGCGCACGCAGTGGGACGTATATGGGCTGATACAGATACAATATTATGCAATATGTCTGTTACATGCTGTTCAAAAGTGTATGAATAATTCACAAAAGAACTTTAAATAGTTATTCAGTCATCAATATATTATTGCAATGCTATTATAACAACCCATATAAGACTAGTGTTGAAGTGACCATTTAAATAACACAATGAGTTAAGCATACATGAGGTCTTATTTGAATACTATCTGTCAGTCACATTGCCTCTTAGATATTTGTCTCAAAGAAAATATAATAATGGAGTGATTTTCAGATGTTTGCATGCAAATAAATTATGTAAATATGTGCACTGCGCTAACCATCATGCATTACAGGCTCTTTCCATGCCAATATCAAATATTAGTTAATTTAAAATTAAACTTTAATTAATGCAGTAATTGCCAATCATTTTGTATGTGACAAAGAAATTAATTAAAAGTCAATAATAAGTACATTAACACAAATGGAATTATTACTTTAAAACTGGTTATACTTTGAGGCTTTTATAAAAGTCATTCATTTTAAATAAAATGTGACAAATTGATGTTGCGATCAGCAAGGGCCAAGTGTGGTGACCTGTTGGTAACGGACAAGACGCGGCTGCCTACATGTTCACGGTGGTAGGAGGTTCAAATGACGCACACCTCTGACCTTTCGGAGTCATGTGTGTATTGATAGTCAATCTAAAACATTAACGGCGAAGAAAAACATCGTGAAACCTGCATACCATAGCGAGTTAGAATGTCTATGGTAGGAAAGTCCGCCCGCACTAGGCCAGCGTGGTGGATTATATCTAACCCCTCTCAATCGTACTCTCGATTGTAGAGGAGGCCCGTGCCCTGCAGTGGGACGTGTATGAGCTGATACTGCTACAAAGTCAGGCCAAAAGTACTCCAAATCGACGAGAATGCATGAGTTAAATGAAAGTGGATGAAGCGAAAGTAATATGTCTCTAAGCAGAGTGGAGCTTCGCTGTTTTTGACATCATTGTATAGCGATGAGATTATCAGCTTCTTCAAACATAGATAAATCTTGAATCTGTTTCGCGCAGAGAATTTCATAGTAGATAGCAATCTGAGTACTGACACGGTTCTCTCTGATCATCAGGCGCTATGAAACACGATATGCGATATATCGTGTGTTTGCGTATTGAAATCTACTCCTATAGTCTATCTAAACTAACAGGTTCCATTTGACGTTTCATACTTTTAACGTAAATAACTTTGTGCAGACGTAACCCACACAATTTCAATAACACTTTCCGTAAATCCATGGAATTATGAAGCTATCCTTATTTTATCACTAGATATACAAACCATAATCACTAAATTTAAACTAGAATTCTTTAAATAAAGCAAAATAACCATTTTAAACAACATATTTTTTTCTAGACGTCATTACAAAGTCACCTCGTTAGGTCTTTTACCGGTAGAGTCGAGACTATTCAAATGCATTTGTATACGCATAATCGGTAAAAATTTTAAATAATCGAGCAGATATAAAACAGTTGTTTTTTAATTTTAAAAAATACTGAACTTTCAGCGAATAATAGGTATGCTGTCAATGAACATACATCAATAAATAGTGAAATAATAATATAATTATGAATTAATTCATCATACCCTTCAGGTGCCCCGGTGTTGCCAGCTAACTTTTGACAGTAGAGAACAATAGAAAAACAATGGGCGACGTCAAAATTTTTTTGACAGGAGGCACAAAATGAGCTCTTGGACACCTGAAGTAATATTTAATAGATTTGGATATTATAATGGAAATGAAGGCAGTATTGTAGGATACGCCACACATAGTGAGGAGGTTCCTCACTTTGGAGTATATGTATTGTATTGTAGGTATGTATGTATCATGTGTTCATAAGCATGTGCGTGATGTGGACTGGACTCGAAAAAGTGTCTGCACCCGGGTGAAGCCGGGACGGGCCGCTAGTAATAGATAAATCACTCCTTTTGTTCCTAAATAGTAAAGTGACATGCAATTGTTGATGTCTCATTAGAATAAAAATGTTCATGAAAAAATAAACGAAATGATGTAAACTGAAAATATAAACTGTAATCGATTAAGAAATACAAACAAATATTATCGATATCTCTAAATAATCGGATATTGTAAGAACCGATTTATTTGACAGCATCCCTATTTCCCAATGTCAAATGGAACCTGTTAGTTTAGATAGACTATAGTGTTTGTTTTATTGATGTATATTCTCTATGCGATGCAGGATACTTGTCAACATTTCTGCGTTCAACAGTCGATATGAGTGAATCGTACGATATAATATCTAATATCGTTTGTAGACAAGCAGTCCCTGAGATTTGTGCGTTCAAACAAAATCTTCAGCTTTAATATCTACTAAGGACGGGCCTGGCTCGGCCTGGGTGCAGACTGCAGATACTTTTTGGGTCCAGTCCACATATTATTTCCCGTACTGTTTTATTTAAATTCAAACTCAATGCCGCCCTCTATACTGCTTTTCCCGTTATATCCCGCCCTGTTCCGTCTCATTCTAACTCAAAAATGTAATCATGTCCCATCCCATCCCTTTCGAATTTAAACAAATATATTTGAATTCCTTGCTCATGTCACGGGAACACTAAATTTATCCGGATAAAAAGCTTATGTGTTAATCAGGGTATCAGCTACCCCCATACTAAATTTAACCGAAATTGGTTGATCCGGTTCTGAGATCATTGCACACAAAGGCACAAACAAACACACAAAAATTCTAACAATCATTTGGGTTCTTCTAAACATAGTCCCCCAGTAATCGTTTTCCTCATGTATCTTCAATGTACAGACATCGATCAGTATTTTTTTAATATTTAGACAGTATAGATATCTGAAAAGCTTTATACAAATACAATAAAAGCTTTGATGTCAGGTCTGTTTGTTAATCGCAAGTTTTCTTCTAATGGAGACGGAATGGGGGCGAGTAATGATTTATTAATTACTGATATTGTCGAATTTATAACTGAAGGTCTTTTTGTGAAGAAAGATTAGCTGGTGCCTGCGGCTTTGGCTGCTTTAACGTTAAAAGATTTTTATATCTCATTGCTTGTTCACGTTTACTCGCGGGCGGGGTCCCGGGCGCGGTCGCGAAATATCAAACATATGCATGTCAACCAAGTGTTCACGTATTCAAGAGGCTTAAAGAGAGTGCTCTCCTTAAGGTAGGCAGCGATTTTGTTGTGCTGGACCCCTGGCACTGCGAAGTTCTCTGGGCAGCGGTAGCCGCTTACCATCAGGCGGGCCGCTAGCTCGTCTGCCTATAAAGGCAATAAAAAAAAAAAAAAAAAAAAACGTAGGAAACGCACGTGCGATGTAAGTAGCGGACAAGCCACGTCAATCGCGCCCGCGTCCGCGACCGCGACCGCGTGTCAACGTGAACAAGCACTAAGATGTTTTGTGTAGGTAGTATAGTGGTATGTCGACAGTCTGGAGGCTGCGAATCGCGATGTTCTGAATTCGAATCCCAGGTTAAGATTTTGGTTAGAAAATTGTTTATGTACATAAGCTTATGCCTCTATCTCGGGAGGGTAGCAGAGGTTTCACTAATGCCACCCAAATTCCACTGAGTAATTCCGTCTTTAAATCTGTATAGTATGCAGGTTTCTGCACGATGTTTTCCTTCACCGCTAAAGTGCGTGGTGATTGACTAAATAATTCACCTTCTGTATTAGCCCATACAAGTCCCACTGCAGGGCACGGGCCTCCTCTACAATCGAGAGTACGATTGAGATGGATTAGGCCGTATAATAATTCACCTACGTGTTACAATTTTCCAATATTTTTTAAACAATAAACGGCAAAATATCTACAATATACAATGCCCATCATCTTAAATACTGTCCATAAAGTATCGATCATTCATCCCGACACAATAATGTTGAATGGATTGTAAACGCCCTACCCTATATAACTATGCAGCGTCCCAATTGTGTGATGACGTCACTTATTGCATCACTCACTGCGTATAGGGATGCCAGTGTGAGTGCGTGACGCGAATAACTAAATATTCGGTCAAAATGGGTTATCAATAGATCTTTATTATTTACTTGGGACCGGCCCGGCTCCTTCCGGGTACAGATGCTTTCTCTCTCTCTCTTCAGCCAGATGAAGTCCACTGCTGATTTTTTTTATTGCAATGAATGACGAGACGAGCGTGCCATTCGCCTGATGGTAAGCGATACGACCGCTCATGGACAGTAGCAAAACCAAACAACACCATGAGTTACAAGGCAATGCTTGGCATTCAACTGCGCTCGCCATCCTGAGACATAAGATGTTAAGTCTCAATATGTCCAGTAGTTACTCTGGCTACAATGTCCTTCATACCGGAACACAACAGTGCATTTACACTGCTGTTTGTAGGAGAAATAGACATTGCGGTGGTACCTACCCAGACGGCCTCTCACATATGACAGACCTACCACCAGTAACATAAAGGAACATGTAACTGTTTTGTTGTTTAATAGTCCGCATCAGTAACATATTATTTCCCGTACCATTTTATTTATATTCAAAGTTAATGCTGTCCTCTGTACTATTTTTCTCGTCCCGTCCCGTTTTCTCGCCCTGTCAAAGGCATGTTATCCCGTCCCATTCCGTCCATTTCGAGATTTAAAAGTAACAAATATGTTTGAATTCCTTTGTCATCATACGGGAATTCTACATTTTTCGGCATAACAAGTATACAGTGTATATCAAGACTGCGACGGAAAACGAAGCCAGGTGGTAGTATTAGTGACTTCAGACAAAATGCAACTAAAAATTTCGCAAAAAAAAAAGTCAACTTTTTTGGTAATTTTTTACTTACCGTCGTATTTGGGTGATAAATACATAGTTTTCCTAAAATGATGTACACCTTTTTATTTTTTAAGAGGCTATATTACGTTAGGGTTTAAATTACTACTTTCGCAATAACTAGGTATTTACCACACAAACAAGATGATTTTTAAAAAAATCTAAATAATTATCTGTCGCTGTTTTGGTGAAATTTTTATTTGCATCCTGTCTGTAACCACTATAACTACCACCCGGCTTCGTTTTCGGTCGCAGTCTTGATATACCCGGTATGTTAATCCAGGGTGTCAGCTGGATAAACTGGGTAACCCTCATATTAGTTGACTATTAACATAATAAAACTCAAAACAACGTTTTTTAGAACTTTAGTTTGTCTGTGCGGTTGTGCGCGATGAACTCGGAAACGGCTTAACGGACTTCGATGAAATTTGGTATGGAGGTAGCTGACACCCTGGATTAACAGCTAGGCAACTTGTTGTAAAAAAATTGTTTTTCGTGGGTTGAGTAAAGAATTCCGATATATTTGTTACTATTTTATACTCAAAGAGATAGGACGGAATTGAATTACATGCTTTGAGCGAGAATGAGATGGGACAGGCGGGATATAACGGAACGGGATGGGAAATTCCAAATAAAGTTGATCACGCAGATGAAGTTTGCGGGCAGAAGCTAGTTGTTACTATTTGTTGAATGTTACTTATTCCTTCCATACCGCTAACCACATTTTTGTTTTGTGTTCTTCTTGTGTACAAAATAGAATAAAATAAATAAATAATATGCATATAAATATACGGGATTAATTTATTTCCAACTAAATGCCTGATTGACTGGTTTCCATTAAGACCTGTTTATTTATTAAGAAGATATTAAATACCTGCACGATATAAAAACGCGTGTACCGAACCGCGTAAAACGAAACCGGCGAAAAACAAAACCGCTCTATACTAGTACTTTTACCCTAGGCATTAAACACAGCTGAAGTCTAGATCGTCTTTATCGACCTGCCGGCGCGGGGCCAAGGTCAGGGCCAACCCCCACCCCACCACCAAGCAAGCGAATATCGCTCTTATTGTTATATAAATAAGGTGCATACTAGCCTGTGTAGCTTCCACGCCTTGCTCTACGCAAGAGAATCTTGATCTTATTGCAATAGGAGTAAGGTGCATTATGGCGTGAAAGTTGTTTGTTTGGCCCATACATTGAAGCGGTATTTGTATGGAAGGAAGTAATGAAATGTAACTTTTAATTAAGTTATTTATATATTTGTGCGTAAAAATGAGTAACCAATATAAAATTGATAGGAAAAGCCAATGGAAAATGGACCTTATTGGGTTATGTTTAGTTTGCAATTTATGCAATTTCGATGTCGAGACAGCGTCGGTGGCGCAGTAAGTTAAACGCTGTGGGAAACCAGGGGCAGCGGGTTCGAATACACACAGATTAGTGTTTGGCTGATCCATATTATACCTGACTGCCTCGGTGACGTAGTTGTACCACGGTACGACTACAAAGCTGAGGTCTCGGGTTTGAGTCCCGGGTCGGGCAGTGATTTTTCTATTCATTATCAGTCCGGAGTCAGGAATTTATGCCCGATATGGCGATAGGTTCGCCCCCTATCACATCGTGGGACGGAACATACAAGGCGAAATGTGGTTGTCCTGGTGGCGCCTCTGCCTACCCCTTTGGGGATAAAGGCGTGAGTTTTTGTATCTATGTATGTCTATGTTATATTCAAGTGCGTGGTGGCCTGTTAGTAATGAACCAGACGCGGCTGCCTACAGGTTTACGAAATTATGTCTTACGTGTGGCACCCCTGCGTTTGCCCATTTACAGCGCTAAGTGGTGGCAGCCTTGCGCATTGTGTCAACTCATTACCAGCACAATGCTAACTGGATCTCATTGTTCCTGACCCGGGAACCAGCTGAACCGGTTCACTTGGCGCACTTGTTTGTCACCTCTGGCGTTTTGACGTTTCGCCAGGGGGCGGCAACATTTTTGTTGGGTATTTTATTATTGGGTAGGTACCACCGCAATGTCTATTTCTCCCGCCTAACAGCAGTGTAAATGCACTGTTGTGTTCCGGTTTGAAGGACATTGTAGCCAGAGTAACTATTGGACATATCGAGACTTAACATCTTATGTCTCAGGATGGCGAGCGCAGTGGAATGCCAAGCAATGCCTTGTAACTAACTCATGGTGTTGTTTGGTTTTGCTACTGTCCATGAGCGGTCGTATCGCTTACCATCAGGCGAATGGCAGGCTCGTCTCGTCATTCATAACAATAAAAAAAATAATAATATTATACTGGCCTAAAAGATCCCACTGCTGGGCAAAGACCTCCCCTAAGTTCTTCCATAAATCTCTATTGAGAGCAATTTTCATCCAGCCCTTGATAAATCTATTGAGGTCGTCCCGCCATCGCTTTCGGGGTCTGCCGTTTAATACCCGTCTTGCGGTATCCATTTGCCGATGATTTTTTATTTCATTTTATTAAAGTTTTTATTGAGAAGGTTAGATCAGTGTTGCCAGAAGCAATTTTGGCAGGATTACCCCGATTTTAGGGAAGTAATTCACGATGGGATTTTTCGTAATTTAATAATTTAGTTTGATTGCTGATAACATGAAACGAATGTGTTCAATATGGATATCGCTTTTCATCCTGATTGCGGAAAAATTAGTGTTATAATTATTATTATTTTCAATTGGTTCAATTTCTACGGTATGTAAGTCCGCCAACCCGCACTAGGCCAGCGTGGTGGACTATATGACCTAACCACTCTCAATCGATTCTCTCGATTGTAGAGTAGGCCCGTGCCCTGCAGTGGGACGTATATGGGCTGATATAGATATAGAATTGGTTCGGCAAACGAGCAAACAGGTCCCTGATGGTAGTGATCACTGCATATGAACATCCACGCTGGATCATGGATGTGTTGCTGATCAAATCGGGAGGGGAAGAGAAAAGGGGTAACTTCATCCGGAAGTCTCACTCACCGATCGAAATTTGGTTATTTCAAATCATATAAACAGTAAATCTCCATTGCCATCAAACCGATCTGACTTCCCGGCGACGGTTTAATCTTACTCCACAAATAGACCTTCAGTTAAAAATACCCACAATAACAGTAATTAAGAAATCATTGGATCGACCTCGTTCGTCTTCAGTTCCATTAGAAAAGTTTCAATAATAAATTAAACGTGTTGGATGAAAGTGATGCGTCTGTTTTGTCAGGAAAGTTTTGTCGATGGCACTTCATGTTGTCGTCCATACGGCAATGCATTTCTCATTAGGACTCAAGTATTTGGTAATTTTATCGTCATTATTAAATTAAAACAGCCTAACTAAGATGGAGTCTTGTGTCGTGAGTATTTGGAACTACGAGAGACTTTTCGGTCTCACAATACCCAGACCCGAGACAAATACCTGTGGATCACACAAACATTTGTCTCGGTGCGGGGATCGAACCCGCGGCCTCTCGTTTCACAGCCGTCGTGTAACCAACTGCGCCACGAAGGCTGTCAAATGTTCGAATGTTCGAACGTCGTACCTAAAACTGTACGAATGTGCCTAAATACTCTTCAAAATTCCTTACTCCGGGCTGACAATGAATAGAAAATTCAATATCTCTTTGCCCGAGATTCGAACCCGAGACCTTGGCATTTTAGTCGTATCGTAGAACAACTGCGCCACCGAGCCAGTTAAATATGCATTGCGTGAAATTTCTCGCATGCTTGGTAAAAAGGGTTTTACTAATTATAATTCTGCACGTCAAGTATAATTACAAAGTTAATTAAAGCATTTAAATGTAGTTTTTATGTAGCTTTCTCTAATTAAAACCTAACTTTCAAATGAATAAACCTGAATGTATTATAGAGGGGACATTGCGTTCAAAATATGATAGGAAATTGCGGTACAGATGTTGCCGTCTCCTTTACTCGTATACAATCATAATATCTGCCTTCTCATTCTATTGGTTCCTCTTTCCTGGTAGATCCGTGCGCTGTTCCGTTGTTGTTGTCTCTTTCACTCGTACGCGGCTCTATGTTCTGTCTCCTTCTGGTATCAATTAGGTATAGCAAGGAATTATATGAGTAAAATATCCTATTTTGTACTTCCTACTTCCTACTACTTACTGCCTTTGGTATCTTTTACGAAAATTTAGTATGTAGATAAAATACTGTTTCTATTTGTCCTGAGCACCCGGGCAAAATCTAGTTACTTTATGAACGATAAAGTGGTTTAATATTACTCAAATACGTATGACAAATAATAGCCGCCACACACGTTCAAGTGCGTTTGCGCAAACGCGAGTTTGCACCAGCCTCAAATCGAAAATTTCAACGAACTTTGCGCAGTTATTTGCCTACACACGATCCAGTGTACTAGTGCAAACTCAGACTTGCACAGTTATATCGTTATATGTGATGGCCATAATAACGGAAAATACATTCTTTCAAGCTGCCCAACTCTGTTTATTGAGAATGTCAATAGTTTTGTTTTCGTCGGATAGAAGGGAATGTAATGCTGTTGATCTGTGTTGGCACATATCCAAGGTCTTTGTCCTCGTAGCTATGTCATTGTCTATGGCAATACAAGTAGATAGTAAATAGTAGGAATAATAAATAAAATTAAAGTATGGTCCTGTGCCCCTAGCCGGAACATTTTGCAGTATCGTAATAGAATAGTAATAGTAAAATTTTGTATGGGAATTTAAACAGCGCCATTGTGAGCGTATTTGGAACTAAATTTTCACAGCGGGAAACGTTCACTTTACTATACGAGAATTACTATACGATACTTCAAAATGTTCCGGCTAGGGGCACTGTAGTAGTTTAGGAATCAATGAAACACACTTTATACTTCATGAGGTGTAGGTATATCCGCACTCAACGGTTAAGCTGTTCACTCGGCCACGGTCGGCAGCCGAATGCCCGCCAACCTCGTACGCGCATACACTACAGGTCCAATACCCATTTCCTCTCCCCATCCTTTTTTCTTCCCGCTCCCCTCCCCATTCGGCAACACATCCATGATCCAGCGTTGTGCATGTTCAGTGATCACTTATCAGGTGACCTGTTTGCTCGTTGCCGGACCTATTGTATAAAAAATAAATAAATACACCCAACAGTCACATACATAGTTCTGACACCACATTAAGAAGTGCGTGGCGGCCTTTTGGTAACGGACCAGACGCGCCTACATGTTCACGGTGGTCGCGGGTTCAAATCCCAGGGCACACCTCTGACTTTTCAGAGTTATGTGTGTATTGATGGTAAATCACCACGCACTTTAACGGTGAAGGAAAACATCGTGAGGAAACATATCTCACATATGAGAGACCTACCACCAGTAAACTGGTAAACTGCATTGTAAACTGGTACTGATACGGGACATAATGATCTAGTAGTTACTCTGGCTACAATGTCCTTCAAACTGAAACACAACAGTGCGTTTAATTACGGCACATTTGGTCAATCATCAGCTAAAAGTTATCCCTCAAATAGATTATAGCTTGACTGAATACAAAGGTTCCTTCTATTTCGTCATTTGTTTTAACCAATATTTGCATTTCTACAGTATTTAAGTCCGCCAACCCGCACTAGTCTAGCGTGGTGGACTATATGGCCCAACCACTCTCAATCGATTCTCTCGATTGTAGAGTAGTCCCGTGCCCTGCAGTGGGACGTATATGGGCCGATATAGATCTAGATTAAGATCAATTAAGTCTTGTGTCGTGGGTATCAGAAACTACGAGAAACTTTTCGGTCTCAAAAACACCCAGACCGGAGACAATATTTGTGGGCCTCAAACATTTGTCTCGGTGTGGGGATCGAACCCGCGGCCTCTCGTTTCACAGCCGGCGTCTTACCAACTGCGCCACGGAGGCTGTCTAAATAATAAAAAGTGAATAGAAAACCTTTAACTGAGCTAAATTATTATTCAATTGACATCATTTACGAATCCCTGAATTAAACGAAGCTGCGACTCCTGTATAATCGCTGTATTTCTTTTTATTGCGAGACGAGCATGCCATTCGCCTGATGGTAAGCGATATGACCGCTCATGGACAGTGGCAAAACCAAACAACATGAATCACAAGGCAATGCTTGGCATTCCACTGCGCTCGCCATCCTGAGACATGAGATGTTAAGTCTCAATATGTCCAGTAGTTACTCTGGCTACAATATTCTTCAAACCGGAACACAACAGTGCATTTACACTGCTGTTTGTTGGAGAAATAGACATTCCAGTGGTACCTACCCAGGCGGCCTCTCACATAATTATGAAAGACCTACTACGAGTAAACTGGTAAACTGCATTGTAAACTGGTTTTGAAAGAGCAACGCTAGAGTTTCTTGCTCTTTCTTCTCTAGCGAAAACAGCCTTGTGAACCAGCTAGAGGAGATACAGTTCACTCCATACAAGGAGTGACTCATTAAAAATCGCTTTCAGCTTTCCTTTAATTACTGTGGTAACTTCAAGGGGTGTTTCTAAGCGATGGATTTAACGGCAATTTAACATGAATCGAGATCGCTTGAAGGGCTGCATCTCTGCTCATCCTTTTGATATATGTGCAGTTATAGTTGTCTTGTAATTAGGAACTTTTTTAGTGTAGCTGTTTAATGGTGAAGGAAAACATCGTCAGGGAATCTATATGTATCAGCCCATACACGTCCCACTGCAGGCACGGGCTTCCTCTACAATCGAGAGTACGATTGAGAGGGGTTAGATATATATAAATTCTTACAAATCGCTACGGTATGCAGGTTTCCTCACGCTGTTTTCCTTCACCGTCATAGTGCGTGGTGATTGACTGTCTATATGGTGGGCTGATGGTATATGTTACTTGAAGCTTACCAACTATATTTTATCGAAGCAGTGATAGTAAAAAGGCAGTATATTTTATTCGTACTTCTAGCTTCGCATAACCAAGATCGTAAAATACACCAAAATAAGTTGGCCTCTTTAGTTTATGACAATTGACAATGTAGACTGAGTACAGATAAAGAAATCTACGTAATAAAATATGACATTTTAAAGAACAAATTTTAAGACTGGGGATTTATTTAATAATATTTTCTAGTATAAAATTAAGTATAGTCAATTTAAAAATGACATTGGTTAATTTATCTATCTATTTCAGCCCATATACGTCCCACTGCAGGGTACAGGCCTACTCTACAATCGAGAGAATCGATTGAGAGTGGTTAGGCCATATAGTCCACCACGCTAGCCTAGTGCGGGTTGGCGGACTTAAATACCGTAGAAATTCAAATATTGGTTAATACTAATGACGAAATAGAAGGAACCTTTGTATTCAGTCAAGCTATAATCTATTTGAAGGATAACTTTTAGCTGATGATTGACCAAATGTGCCGTAATTAAATGCACTGTTGTGTTTCAGTTTGAAGGACATTGTAGCCAGAGTAACTACTGGATCACTATGTTCAGTACCAGTACCAGTTTACAATGCAGTTTACCAGTTTACCAGTTTACTGGTGGTAGGTCTCATATGTGAGAGGCCGCCTGGGTAGGTACCACCGCAATGTCTATTCCTCCAACAAACACCAGTGTAAATGCGCTGTTGTTTACTGGTGGTAGGTCTCTCATATGTGAGAGGCCGCCTGGGTAGGTACCACCGCAATGTCTATTTCTCCCGCCAAACAGCAGTGTAAATGCACTGTTGTGTTCCGGTTTGAAGGACATTGTAGCCAGAGTAACTACTGGACATATCGAGACTTAACATCTTATGTCTCAGGATGGCGAGCGCAGTGGAATGCCAAGCAATGCCTTGTAACTCATGGTGTTGTTTGGTTTTGCTACTGTCCATGAGCGGTCGTATCGCTTACCATCAGGCGAATGGCAGGCTCGTCTCGTCATTCATAGCAATAAAAAAAAAAAAAAAAAAAAAAAAAAAAATGCGCTGTTGTGTTCCGGTTTGAAGGACATTGTAGCCAGAGTAACTACTGGACATAATGAGACTTCACATCTATGGCTCAGGATGGCGAGTGGAATGCTAAGCACTGTTTTGTAATTCATAGTGCTGTTTGGTTTTACTACTGTAAATGAGCGGTCGTATCGCTTACCATCAGGCGAATGGGATGCTCGTCTCACCATTCAATGCAATAAAAAAAGTGTTATTCAAGGCTATATTTCTAACTAACAGATAAATACATTTTTAAAGACTATTAACACTGTTTGTTACTCTTTTAAAGCTTAACTAGGCAACTGATCATCATGAAATTTTGCATATATGGGATACGGAAAACGCCATAGGCTACACATCAGCAAATTATAGTTCCCGAGGTATAGACAGACAATACTTCGCACCACAACTTGATCTACTGATAATAATAAATTGCAACATGATGTCTTCTACATAATTACCTGTTGATTCCAAAAAAAATCTGATATTTTCGAATGTTTTAGTCAAACGATGCCGCGAGGAAAAGCTATCTATAAATACACTCAATTAATTGGTCCAAAATCAACCGTAATCTTAAAAAATACTACTATAACCAAACTCTAGCATCAAATCAAAATTAACCTCCACAGCGATCAAAATTAACAGAATGACATGAAAAACGACGTCCTGGCGAGCCCACGAATCCAGGGGGACGAGCCCCCCCGCTCCACCGCCTACTACTACGCGGACCTCGAACGGATCAAGAGAAATGACCCCCCTAAGAAACTTGAAGAAGAAAATATTAGTGACTATAAAGACGCTACTGATGTCGCAAACGATGCTCCTGTTGTCGAAGTCCCACCACTCAGAGACAGGCCTCGGCAATGGAGTCTCCCAGAGTACAACACTCCAGAAAATTCCAGAAAGATTCCAGAGGAAACTTACTCCACAGCTGGGACGTTTCCAATGCCAGAACCTAAGGAAAAAGAACCGTTATTAGCTGAGCTAGAAGTGGTAGGACGGCTGCCGTTGACCCAGCTGGAAACATCCTCAGGAGTCAGGAGAAGTAGGAGCTGGTACCTCTGCTGTCCTAATGTGGGGGATGAGGAGATTTCAAGAGAGTCATCGTGGAGATACTCCAGCTTGAGACCGGTGACCGCGCCGCCGCTGCCGGGGCAGAATGGGATGAGCTTGGTATGTATGAGGTGGTGGGTTTGTGGGATTTTGGTGTGGGGTTGGTATGGTAATGTTGGGATAAGTGGCGATTTCCATAGGTTTCTATTTATAGGTGTATGTAAGATTTTGTGTCTTTTTTGTTTAGTACTTTGGATTATCTTTAGTCATTCGCCATTGCTTTTTATTCAGAGTTTTCGTCGGTTTGATGATAAGTTGACTGTAGTCTATAATGCTGATGTTTCTTGCAGATAATTGTGTTGTTGGATTCGGTTTGTGGATTTCGTTCAGACAGGCTGGATTGGTTGTGTCGACTCTTAATAGTTACTACAGCAGTTGTTTAATCTGTATAGTACTATAGTTACTCTCCAATTTAAATTATTGCAAAATTTTAATCACCTTAAAAAATGTTAATTCTGACAGTAGCATGAGATCACTGCAACTTGTTTCCATCATTTTGTTATACCAGAATATCCTACCATCTACTAGGTTTATATCTTTTTAACCTCCATAATACATTCCTCATCTTCTATCTTCCCCAGGTCGTAACCCAAAGCAGTGGTCGTGAGGATCTCACCTCCCTGCGCGCTGAAAGGGACGCCCTAGCCCGCGCCTTAGCAGCTGAGCGCCAACGAGCTGCCACAGCTGCAAGAGCTCACGACGCAAGGCTGGCTGAGCTGCATGGAGTGATAGCCGAGCTGGTGAGGAGACGAGCTGCTGATAAACACGCCAGGGCAATTCCTGAGGAGGAGGTCTCGGGTAAGACATCTCGGTAGGCAGCGACTTTGTTGTGCTGGACCCCTGGCATTGCGAAGGTCCATGAGCGGCGGTGATCGCTTACCATCAGGCGAGCCGCATGCTCGTCTGCCTACGAAGGCAATAAAAAAAAAATAAGAACATTCTAGGTTGAATTAGGTGAAACATTCTATATTTTTTTGTGTTAGATATCTTGGTCGAGATACATTCGCACTGCAGTCCTGACTGCAGCGTAGCTCCATATACAATGCTGTAGGGTGCCTCCTTGATTATCGACATTTTAATGCTGTTTATAAGCGTCGGTGGCGCAGTTGTACTACGGTATGATTGCAAAGCTGAGGTCTCGAGTGCGAATCCCGGGTCGGGCAAAGTGATATTGGATTTTTCTACTAACTATCAGCCCGGAGTCAAGTTGGCCCGATATGACGATAGGCTCGTCCCCTGTCACATCCTAGGACGGAAAATATAAGGTTAATCGTGGGTGTCCTGGTTACCTCTGCCTACCCCGTCTGGAAAAAGGCGTGAGTTTACAGAAGACAGGTTTCAACCACATCACATTCATCGCTGGATTGCCATCAAATGCATTGTAGTCACGGGCTCGTTCCAGTATACAATATTGTTATTTGTCAAATAGATAAATAAATTTCATTCTTATGTTTGCAGATGAATGCGAGTCGACCACGCAGCTAGCCGGCGAACTTGACAACGACGCAGACAGATCCAGGACTGAACAGGTATAAACATATCATGACCTATGGACTTGCATGCTTTGGTATGAACAGTAACTATCTATTGTTAATTTAGTAAACAATAAATAAATAATAAATACACCCAACAGTCACATACATAGTCCTGACCCCACACTAAGATCCAGTCTTGTGTCGTGGGTAAAACCTGTCGCCCGGGATAAAACAGGAAAACGTTTAAGGATAAACCATAAAAAATGCATGAATTTTAAGCAGTATCGGTATCGGGGTCAACGATATTTTTACCGATACCATGAATAGGCAGTCTCCTTTATAAAAATTTCCGCGTCTGTAGTCAGCATAATGTCAGAAGAACCACGAGAACCAAACTATGCTTTAATAAATAAATAAATACACCCAACAGTCACATACATAGTCCTGACCCCACACTAAGATCGAGTCTTGTGTTGTGGGTATCAGAAACTACGAGAGACTTTTCGGTCTCACAAACACCCAGACCCGAAACAAATACTTGTGGATCGCACAAATATTTGTCTCGGTGCGGGGATCGAACTCGCGGCCTCTCGTTTCACAGGCGGCGTCTAACCAACTGCGCCACGGAGGCTGTCAACTCAATGACTCAATATACACCCTCGTAATTCTAACATCATTATTTCCAGAACGATTCGTCATCGCTAGTAAGTCCTGCCGAGCTGCCAACTCCTCAGGAGCCGAAGGTGGAGCCAGAGTTACCTGATGACACAACGGATACCAGCTCGCATGAACCTATTGGGTGAGAAATACTATATGATTATATACTACAAAGCTGAGGTTTAGGGTTCGAATCTATTTAGCTATTTATTTTCATACACAAAAAGATTTTTTTTTTAAGATTTTAAAATTGACCTGAGATTTTCAATGCTGAAATATTGGTGAGATTTCGACGACTTCTCTCTTCCTCCCTTCGTGATTGTGTTTTGAAAAATGTATCTAAATTTTCAGGCCAGAAAAGCCCTGCGTGGAAGTGACGTCGCCGCAGAGCCAACAAGAGACGGAAAACTGCGATACAAGCCTCAACCTGTCCGAACGAGACTCAGAAATATGTCTCAACACTGCCAGGTATGTCACACGATAGTTCATCGACCTAAATACATACATACATAAACTCACGCCTTTATCCCAGAAGGGGTAGGCAGAGGTGCCACCAGGACACCCACATTTCGCCTTGTATGTTCCGTCCCATGATGTGATAGGGGGCGAGCCTATCGCCATATCGGGCACAAATTCCTGAATCCGGGCTGATAATAAATAGAAAAATCCAAAATCACTTTGCCCGACCCGGAACTCGAACCCGAGACCTCAGCTTTGCAACCGTACCGTAATACAACTACGCCACCGAGGCAGTCTAAACTGTATCTAAATTGGGAATTGTTTGAAACCGCCACAAGGACTCACGTATCGGATTCACTTGTACATAGATACTGCACTGTATCAGCCCATATACGTCCCACTGCAGGGCACAAGACTCCTCCACTAAACTTCGATCGGGGTTAGGCCAAAGACCACCACGCTAATGCGGGTCGAAGTACTAGTGTAAGTAACGTTTGTCGCAGATGCTGTCAGTACGCTCGCCAGGTCCACGGCGGCAGCTCCGGCAGCTGCGAGAGACAACACGGCTCCCCGGACGCCAGGCTCTATACTCCTTCACCTGGTGAGTGTGCTCTACTGACAGAGAAGACCAGTAGACTAGTAGACCAGTAGACCGGACGCCTGAGTCACTGTTTCGCTTGGTATCTGGATAACGGTCTACTGTAGTCTAGTAGAACGGACGTTTTTGACGTCAGGCTGTATAGTGTGCACTCCTGTACCTGGTGCGTAGACGGTCTACTGGACAGAGAAGACCAGTAGACTAGTAGACCGGACGCCTGATTCACTGTTTCGCATGTCGAATATGACGTACTGGACTCAAGGCTGGACACTTCCTGGCGTCTGGTCACGCTGTCCCGCTTGGTATCTGGATTATGGTCTACTGTAGTCCAGTAGACCGGACATTTCTGAGATCAGGCTGTATCTAGAGTGTACACTCCTGTACCTGGTGCGTAGACGGTCTACTGGACAGAGTAGACCAGTAGACCGGTCATTTTTGACGTATTTGTACCATCAGTGTACACTCCTGTACCTGGTGCGTAAACAGTCTACTGGACAGAGTACACCAGTAGACCGATCATTTTTGCCGTATTTGTACCTTCAGTGTACACTCCTCTCCCTGGTGCGTAGGCGGTCTACTGGACAGAGTAGACCAGTAGACCAGACACTTAACCGGAAACGAGCGGAGCTTTGTAGAAATCGTCCTATCAATTATGTTAAAATTCTGAGTAATGAGAGATGGAAAAAGTTAACGGCCTTATTTATAGTCAGTTTTCAAACCTATTTAAGTCATCGAATGTTTTGTCCCTTTCGAACGATTTGAATTCAGTTTGAGCGAAGAAGACAAAACATTCGATAACTAAAATAGGCTTATAAACAGACTGAATAAGGCCGTTATAGAACATTGTTTAGCTAGATTAGCCCGAGTTATTTCGGTGTGATTTTAATATAGGTTTGTAAGCGGGCAGCTTTCAACAGGTCGATGTAAAGATGTGAAGTAAACTGTAAGGTGTGTCTGTACTTCCTGTACCTGAAGAAATATTGCAAGGGTTTTAAGTTTTAACTAACGCTTTTCAAGGTCTAAATCAAATTCACTTTTTGAAGGTCTTTTGAAGCCATCTGCGTACCGATATATCATATGCTGTGGATGTAGAAGATCGTGAATAAGACGATGAGAGGGAAAATGGTGTACCTTACGAGTGACAGAGACAAATATATTTCATCCTACAGTTTTTGTCACTCATTTTATTCGCAATGTTTTCTTGTATATCTTTATGAGAGTAATGGGTATTATGGTTTCTAAGATTTACGCGAATGTTACACATTGAAATAAAACTAACTGTTACGGATTCTATCGCGATTTGGTTTAATTTTTACATTTTTTTACTTCCCGACGTTTCGATTACTTTACAGCTTTCGTGGTCACGGGGCGGACTGAGGTATTAGTCATCCGCTCAGTGACTGTTACAATTAAACTACCTTTAATTTTCAAATATTAAATTAAAAAGTTAATTTTAAAAGTTAACTAAACCAAATCGCGATAAAATCCGTAAAAAATAGTTTTATTTCAATAAGTAATGGGTATTGTTTGCAGGTCGTTCTGAGTCAAGACAAGCTAAAATAGCGTCAAGAGTTCGTCTCAGGAAGACAGAGGACTCCGACTCAAACAACCACGCCAGCACTGATGAGGTAAGCAGAAGCATAATCGTAGTTTCATCTTTCATTTTTCTGCCGCACAGTCAAACTGAAACGGTTTGCCATCACACGTGTTCCCTCCTATAATCCTGGGTCCTTCCGCCGTAGCGTTACTGTGGGGTCAGGACTATGTATGTGACTGTTGGGTGTATTTATTTATATTATAAAATGATAATAGCTTTCCATAGCATCTAAAATTCCTGTTATTACACATAACACAACCAACACCTCATATGCTGTCGTACAAATGTCGGATATAATTTTCAAATAACTAAGTTTGACTGCCTCGGTGGCGTAGTTGTATTACGGTACGGTTACAAAGCTGAGGTCTCGGGTTCGAATCCCAGGTCGGGCAAAGTGATATTGGATTTTTCTATTCAATATCAGCCCGGAGCCAGGAATTCGTGCCCGATATGGCGATAGGCTCGCCCCCTATCACATCGTGGGACAGAACATGCAAGGCGAAATGTGGGTGTCCTAGTGGCGCCTCTGCCTACCCCTGCGGGGATAAAGGGGTGAGTTTATGTATGTATGTATGTAACTAAGTTTATCGACTGGCATGATTCGTCTTGCCGTAGTTTGTTGTTTAATTCTATATAATTAAATATTCAAGTGTTACTGTAATGGGTTTTCCATAAGGTATTAGTCTCCATACTACATCCCACCAACATTTTTACATACATACCGGGTATATCAAGACCGCAACCGAAAACGAAGCCGGGTGGTAGTTTTAGTGGTTACAAACACGATGCAAATAAAAATTTCGCCAAAATAGAGACAGATATTCTTTTAGAATTTTTTAAAAATCATCATGTTTGGGTGGTAAATACCTAGTTTTTGCGAAAATACTAATTTAAACCCTTACGTACCATTGCGTGTTTAAATATAAAGAGGTGTACATCATTATTTTAGGAAAACTATGTATGTATCACCCAAATACGACGATAAGTAAAAAATTACAAAAAAAATTGACGATTTATTTTGCGAAATTTTTACTTCCATTGTGTCTGAAGTCACCAATACTACCACCTGGCTTCGTTTTCGGTCGCGGTCTTGATATAACCTGTATAAATCTCATAACCCTCGTTTCTGGCAGGGTTGGTGCACGGAGGCAGCGGAACAACTGGCGCTAGATGTGTGCGCTCACGCTGACTTGAGAGAAGCGTTAGTAGCCGCTGCTAATGACGGTCAGTATTCGTAGCATAGTCTAGAATCTAGATTAGATTAGTCAACAACGTGCGCGAAGGATTGTTTCCCGGATCACTCACGACCCCCAGCTTTGGGAATCGACGCAAGCAGGAGGAGGGGGAGAATCTAGATTATACAATATTGTATATTCAATAAATAATATAAATTTGTAGCTATGGAAGATAAAAGAGAAAAACTAATATGGGGTGGTTTGTAAAAATGTAATAAAACCCAAAACAATAATTTTAAGAACTTCTGTCTGTACCATATCCTACCATTTATATGTGTAATTTGTTTATTATTAAACGGATTTTAAAAATTCTTTCAGTTTACGATTCTGCATAAGGTAATCTGTTGATATAAATAATAGTAAACTAGCGGCTCGGCCCGGCTTCGCCCGGGTGCAGATAGTTTTCAGTCCGGTCCACATCAACAAAATAATATTATAGATTTCGCAGCGCACGCGATGAAAGATATTTTACAGGCATTTACGCCTTGGGTAACATTATTGTAGTTTTAGTAGGGATCCTTATTTTGTCTTGCAATTAAAGTAGCCTATATTAATCAGTGATAATGTAGCATTCTAAAGGTGAAAGAATTTTTAAAATCGGTCCAGTACTTTTTGAGCTAATTCGTTACAAACATACTTACATACAATATTTCCTCTTTATATTATTCATTTTTATATTCTTTAGGGTGAGTTGCAGAAAATAACTTTAACATTAACTAAGGGCTAATCAGCCGTCAAATCGACGGTTATGCAATTTTCGGGTTGCATAAAATTAACAATTGTTAAAATGACGTCACGTATAACATTAACATTAACCGTTCAATTTCGGGCGGTTATTGTTAAAGTCACGGTTATCTTTCGTTATTTGTGTGTGTTCTCTGTATTGATAATTGTCATTTGTGTATCGATTTGAATTATAACCTGTACTTTAAAACAATTTACAAAAATACGCTGATAAATTCCGACGTAAAATCGCATCGCATCATTTCACTGGTCACTCTTTTAACTTTAACTATAACAATTATGACAATGGTGCAACAAAAGAATTTTCTATCCCGTGGTCATTGTTATTGTCACTGCTAAAGTTAACTTTACCGTTAACAATAACGTCAGATTTTCTGCAACCTACCCTTATTGTACACTACAGAAGCTTGACAAAAAAACATTAAATTAGATAGCAGTACAAAAGGCGGTCGTATCGCTCGAGGCAATCTCTTACCGACTACCTTGGGATGGAAATAAGAGAAGGATAAAAGAGAGGGCAGTCATTAGTGTACCATTATCTTGACTGATAAAGAAAAATACTTATAATAAGTGGCTTAAAATTAAAAAACAGTAAATTAAATAATAATAACTAAAATATTAGTATACATGGCGTCAACATCCCTATTGTTATTATGACAGCCTCCGTGGCGCAGTTGGTTAGACGCCGGCTGTGAAACGAAAGGCCGCGGGTTCGATCCCCGCACCGAAACAAATATTTGTGTGAACCACAGGTATTTGTCTCGGGTCTGGGTGTTTGAGATCGAAAAGTCTCTCGTAGTTTCTGATACGACACAAGACTCGATCTTAGTGTGGGGTCAGGACTATGTATGTGACTGTTGGGTGTATTTATTTATTATTTACTCGGTACTGCGGCAGGCGAGGCGTTGTCTGCGAGCGTGTGCGTGCTGCGAGCTCGCTGCGCGCGGCTGCAGGCGGACTGCAGGGTACTGCACTGCGCACTGCGCCGGGCCGTGGACACTGCGCACAGGTCTGTCTCCCTCTCTCTCTCTCTCAATGTATAACTCGGTCAAAATATCTGTGCACCCGGCGTTGATGACGTCATGTCGGCGCTCAGGTACGGAGTGTAAAATAACCATCCAAATAAAGAATCCATTACTTTTTCTGTGTAATGATTGAATTAATGTTTGTGTTAAATGTTACGCAATTCAATGGTAGAAAAAAAGTTTAACAATTTATTTTAATTTTATATTATTTATTTTATAAATTTCCCATGTTTTTCGAGTTAAACTGAACTTCGAAAACAATAACAAATGTAGTCGAAACTTAACAATAAATGTCCAAAAACAACTACTAACACGAAAACAACCAAATTATTGAGACGCGTATCGGCAACGAAAGTTATAACCGTACTGTCGTGATCCGACGAGCGCGAGAGGAGAAAAGGGCGGGGGGAGGGGCATCGCATTCCTGCGAGGTGCAGAGATATTGTGACCGAGTTATACATCTGCACTCCTCCTATTTGTTTTATCTCTAAACAATGTCGATGCGGGTTAAAGACAAGTTAGTGTCCCTTATAGACTCGACAAGGTCTGAACCTTCTCTCGTCGAGCTCTGGAGCTCGGTGGCAATTGTTTCCTATTGATCCTGGCCGACAGGAATTGCAGTGGCGGGTGTGCGGGGAGGAAAGTCTTTCTAAAGTTTCTTTCTCTATGTGTGTCTATTTTTGTCTCTTTCAGTTCCGATGATAATGAGAGATATCTCTGTCTATTTATGTATGTGTGTATGTTTTTCTTGGGTTAGAGGCCGCCGCTGATGAGCATGGGGCTGCTCTTCAATCGAAAGTATCTGGGATGCATAAGACCATTATTTAATTATTTATAGAGGCGTGGACGCTTTGTATGGTTACAACCCGATTCCAACCGGCTTACCTTTGGCAATTTCAAATTATTGTATTTTATCGCGAAATTGAACATAATTTCTTCTCTGTATCAGCCCATAACCGTCCCAACGCCGCGCGCCTCCTCTACAATCGAGTGCGGTTGAGAGGGGTTAGATATACGGACAAAATTAATAAGCGATCCCAATCTCTATCCAAGGATCGATCCGGAAAATAGACCAATCAGAACACATCAAATGTGAGCGTGTCGACAATACCTTGAGCTCATTGGTCTATTTTCACGATCGATCTTTAGATAGACATGAAGATCGTATATTAATCTCGGCCAATAGTCCACCACGCTGGCCTAGTGCAAGGACTTTACATACCGTAAAAATGGTTTAAAATCCTTTCCTTCACCGTCTTGCGTGGTGATTGAGTACAGACACCGGCAGCTAGTGTGGTAATGTAATGTATGACGCCAGGCTGTCGTCGTGCTGCGCGGCGCACGAGGCGTCGTCGGTGTCGCTGTGCTGCGCGCTGCGCGCCGCCGACCGCGCGCTCGAGGCGTACGACGTGCTGCTCGCGCTGGCAGAGACCGCGCACCACCACCACCAGGTCTCTCTTCTAATATAACTCAATTATTTATCATTCAAAATTACATACATCAAATCACGCCTTCATCCCCGAAGGGGTAGGCACCCACGTTTCGGCTTGCATGTCCCGTCCCACGATGTGATAGAGGGCAAGCGTATCACCATATCGAGCACAAATTCCTGACTCCGGGCTGATAATGAATAGAAAAATCCAATATCACTTTGCCCGACCCGGGGCTCGAACCCAAGACCTCAGCTTTGTAGTCGTACCGTAGTACAACTACGCCACCGAGGCAGTCAGTCAGCCTGATGTTGTCTGCAATATTATACTCATCTCGTATTTCCAACTCCTCCTATTAATTTAACTTTTTGATTGATTTCGTTGCGGGTTAAAGACAAGTTAGACATTCCCGGAGACGCGCTGAGCTTCAATGCTCAGTGTCATTACAATGCGTGCTGTTGATCCTGCGACACAGGAGTTGCAGTGGCGGGTGTGAGGGCGGGACAGTTATCTCGTATTGGTACACATAGGCCCAACGGTGGGACTGTTGGGTGTATTTAATATGTAATGGTCCTTCGAGCCGGATCTCATCACTGTATCTACTCCACAGCGTTCTGCAGCAGAGCTGGTGGCGCGGCAACTCCTGACCAGACTGGATGCAGAGCAGTTATCAGCATCGATAGGAGAACCCCTCCTGTCTCCTGGACCCTGGCTGCAGCATGACACGCAGTCAGTACTTGGCTATATTATACCACGCTTCTCCCATAAAATGTATCAAGAATTAAAAACTCCAATAAAATGACTCAAATTGTCCCTTATCTGTGTGTTTGTGTCAGCACATATGAATATGTACGTCCCACTGCAGGCACGGGCCTCCTCTACAATCGAGAGTACGATTGAGAGGGGTTAGTACACTCCACCACGCTGGCCTAGTGCAAGGACTTTACATACCATATAAATTATGATTAATCTCTGGTATGCAGTTTTCCTCACAATGGTTTCGATTCGCCTTTAAAGCAACGAACAATTGAATGAAATTTAACCTATTTTGTATTAGTTGTAAGAGCTTAATCAATCTTTGGGTGGTTATTTAATATCATCTAGTATTAACACGCACTAGGCCAGCGTGGTGGAGTGTACTAAACCCTCTCAATCGTACCCTTGATTGTAGAGGAGGCCCGTGCCTGCAGTGGGACGTGTATGGGCTGATGCAGATTAACGAAGAGTATTTTGAGTGTAACTGCACAGGGTACTGTGTATATTACACGTGCTGTTGTATTATATTTGTTATACAGCATGTTGCATATTATACAAAATGGTTGATATATAATTCCTGTATACAGTGTGTTGTATTATGCATACTATACAGCATGTTGCATAATATGTTAATATTCTACATTGTTGGCTATCGCGCCATCTAACGAGCTATTTTAATATCATTTAATTTTTATTTTTAATGTTTTATGTTTTTATAACTTTTATTTGTGTAACTTCCTAACTTCACTCTGCTCTTGACCTTTCAAGATGAAACGTATTCACTGTAAACGCTTGAGAGTATTTTTATTAAACATATATTCGCCAAAAACACACAAGTAAATCACACAAAATACACGAGTCGTGTTCGCAACATACAGCATGATACAGGGTGTTTGGTTACTTGGCATGTCGCAGACTGTGCTCGGAGGCGGCGTGGTGCGCGGCGAGCGAGGCGCGGCTGCGCGCGCACGCGGCGCGGCTGAAGGCCGACACCGTCACGCTGCGCGCCGCGCAGCCGCCGCCGCACCTCTTCACCTACCACGGTCAGTGCCATCCCACTAACTAAACGGACGTCATTTAGATGCTGACATTTTTTATTTTGTAGGCAAGCCGTATGTATACATGAAAGTAAACATTTTAAGGATCCGTAGGAAAGAAAGGAGGATGCGTAATACATAATAATAAAGAAATAAATAAAAACCTAATTATTTCTGATATTTAAACAAAAATATTTTTTAAATTTCCAGCTGATATACCCTAAACTGTCACGTGACTGTGTCTCTACGGAATTTTACTATCAAAATCAACTGTTTTTGACAGAATTCTTACGATATAAAAGAGAAAAAGAAAGAAAGATTATTGTTGATATAAATAGCACAAATAAATAAACACAACGAAATAAAAAGGAGAGAAATTATACAACGCAAATAATCGCTCGATCCTTGTTTTCAGTTAAGTGATAATGGGTGCTGAATAATACCGTTTGAAATATTTTTATTTAATTTATGACAATGAAAAAAAATAAAATTCGCAGTTAAGATTCAATAGCGCAATGTAAAGCAAACAAAAAAGCAGCTGATGCTAAAGGTCAATGACCCTTTGCCATTTTGTGCACTATACATTGCGTGTTAAGTATTGAATGTAATGTTAGTATACACTATGCATTGCGCGTTAAGTACAAAATTAATATATGATCAGATGGCGAAGAAGAGGAGCTGCCAGAAACCACGGGGACATTCAACATGGCCGAGATGGAGGAGGCAGTTACCATGCAGGTATATCTTTTGTATAATTTATAGTTGTCGCCAAAGGAGAATACCCATTCATGGTATCGGTAAAAATATCGTTGACCCCGATACCGATACTGCTTAAAATTCATTATAGCATTTTTTATGGTTTGTCCTTAAACGTTTTCCTATTTTATCCCGGGCGACAGATGGTTATAAAATAAAGTAATTATCATCACATTTTACGATACGTCTGCCTCGGTAGCGCTGTTGTATTACGGTATGAATGCAAAGCTGAGGTCTCGGGTTCGAGTCCCGGGTCGGGCAAAGTGATACTGGATTTTTGTATTCATTATGAATCAGGAATTTATGCCCGATATTGCGATAGGCTCGCCCCCTATCACATCGTGGTACGGAAAATACAAGGCGAAATGTGGGTGCCCTGGTTGCACCTCTGCCTACCCCTTCTGGGAAAAAGGCATGACTTTATGTATGTATGTAAATTATAAAATGAACTAAATTATACTAAATTCTAGCAAGGTTAAGTATAGTGACATTAAATGTATGTAAATTGTAATGAAGTCACATTCTACATTTATTATACAGGGTATATCGAGACCGCGATCGAAAACGAAGCCAGGTGGAAGTATTAGTGACTTCAGACACAACGCAAATAAAAATTTAGCAAAAAAACGTTTATTTATTTTTTGAATTTTTTTATTTATTTTCGTTTTTGGGTGATAAATACATAGTTTCCTAAAATAATGATGTACACCTTATAATTTTTAAAGGCACAATGGCACGTAAGGGTTTAAATCACTATTTTCGCAAATCTAGGTATTTATCACCCAAACACGATTCTTAAAAAATTGCAAAAAATACCTGTCGCTTTACGGAATTTTGAATTGCTTTGTGTCTGTAACTAATAAACTACCACCTGGCTTCGTTTTCGGTCGCAGTCTTGATACACCCGGTATAATGTATTATATAATTAATAATCTTGTGATCAGGAGGAGTTGAGTATCCGCGAGCGAAGAGCGCAGGAGAGAGCCGCGAACAGAAACAGACAGGTATATAACTATTATTTACATACTGTTTACATACACAGATTTAAAACCTATTTTAATTATCGAATGTTTTGTCCCTTTCGAACGACTTTGGAATTCAAGTTGAGCGAAGAAGACAAATAGTATTTACAATCTTTTTCCATGAAATAGTAATAGATACTTCTTAAATTTGAAAAGTGAAACGTTTAATTTTAGAATTCTTAAATAAACTGTACAGCTTCGTAGATTTAAAAAATTTGCACCTTAACATAATAAGCTATTTGTCCCTGTGGATTAACAAGTTTTAACTAGTAAGTATTTAAATATACACCCAACAGTCACATACATAGTCCTGACCCCACACTAAGATCGAGTCTTGTGTCGTATCAGAAACTACGAGAGACTTTTCGGTCTCACAAACACCCAGAACCGAAACAAATACCAGTGGTTCACACAAATATTTGTCTCGGTGCGGGGATCGAACCCGCCGCCTCTTGGTTCACAGCCGGCGTCTAACCAACTGCGCCACGGAGGCTGTCATAGCTAGTTAAATATTAATTGCCGCCCATGAATTATAAGGATTGTTGTCCTGGTGTCTGGTATCATGGAATTATGGATGTGGACACTGTAAAATAATTAGTTGGCGCCTTAGAATGGAGAAAAATTCATTTTATGGCTAAAAAGCTAGAGTGCTTGAGGATAAGTAATTATTGTAAGCACCCCACGCTTTGTAACGGTAAAGTGAATGTATTTCACAATTTTTTTAATCTTAAACTCATTATCAATTTTTTTCTTTGACGTTGAAAGGATAAGTGCCAAAATCTTTTAAAATTTGTTTGTAATTTTGGGGTCAGCTATGACCGCAAAACTGTCCTAAGCATCTACGAAATCCTAGCGTAAGGCTAAAATTCACAATTTCCAATTTCACCCTAACAACATCATAATTATCATCCCTCAAAGATTAGGCCAATTACCTGACATTCTCATATCAACATTATTTATTTTGCAGACGGATTCGAACCGCAGTCGTCGAAGACGCGAGCGCCACTGGCTCGACACACCAGCGTCGGAAACAGATCTTTAAACATTAACAAATATATTCCTCTCAAAGACTTAATAAACCTATGACATACGTTATTCAGGGAGACTTTAACTCAATACTAAACAGAAATCAAAATTAGCTGAGTATTGTGGCCTAACCCCATTCAAATGTACTCTCGATTGTAGAGGAGGCCCGTGCCCTGCAGTGGGACGTGTATGGACTGATTATAATGGATGTGAGGTTTTAAAAATGATGTATGACCCCAACGATTTTAGATAAAAAAAAATGAAATATCTATAGTACTGCATTTAATTTTAATTCGAAAAAGCCTATATTTCTCATTTTTTTATTTAAATCGAAAGCATCATACATTGCGTAGGCGCTTTTGAAACTGGGAATTCAAATATTGTTTACTCTCGCCATATAAGTAAAAAATCTTTGAAACTAATCGGATAAACTCGGCCTCATCTAAGAGACTTTATATACATCACAATAATAAATCCAGGAATATTGATAAAATGATGGGAAATTATATAAATACGAAAAATATTTTTACCAAAGCATTGGTAACAAAATACGTAAATGAGTACAAATTGTCATTTTAAAATGATTTTTCGCTTGGGGAGTATAATATTTAATTCCTGGTTTTACAATATCACATACTAAATGTGCCATGCAAATATTAAATGAAGATATATTATGAAACAGTTTTATGAAATTTTGTAGCAAAAAATATTTTTATACTAAACGACATAGTAACAATGTATTTGATTTTTAATTTAATTTAAATAGAGTCTATAATTATGTAAAGTCCACCCGCACTAGGTCAGCGTGGTGGACTATATCTAACCCCTCTCAATCGTACTCTCGACTGTAGAGGAGGCCCGTGCCCTGCAGTGGGACGTGTATGAGCTGATACAGAAACTAAAATACTCCTATTTCTTCGAACCTACACCCATTTCGAAGATTGACAAATATACTTAATAGACAAAAATATTGCTACAAAATTTCTCCCCAAACGATATTGACATAATGATGCTATCAATATAATGTTATACCAAATATAATGAAATATGTTGTAAATTAAATAGATTTATGTACTTACGGGTGTTTTGAAGATATTTCTGACTAGATTTTAACTGTGAGATCTTTCATTATGTAGTATATTTATAATTTAAATAAACATATATAATTTGCTGCCAATTGGGTATTTGACTATCATCGAATTTTTGTATTATTTTGCAGACAAACAGAAGTGCCATTAAAACAAAACAGTTTTGTGAAAACAGTGATAAAGTAGCTTGTAACATGAGGCAAATATTAGTATTTTAAATGAAAGAGTGGGGACGTAGTGGGGACATCTTACCGTCTCTTTCACACCCGCACGCTATTATGCACTATAATGCACAGTGACGTCACTAACTTTGTTTTGCATCCCTTTTCTATTACCCCCACTACTAGATTTAAAAAGTTTCTAACTTGTTTAATTCTGAATGGATTTAGAAAATTCTTTGTTTGCTAGATTTCGGATATGGATACTTTTTGATTAATCCAATAAAAAAAATTGAGTCAAATACCCTATTAGGGTTGAATTTTGAGAAAAAAGAAACAAGTCTGTGATTGTGACTTCGGATTTAATCAAATTATATTTCATTAAAATTGTTTTAGTCGTTTTCTAAATAAAATAATTTTACGTTTTCGATAGCATGTTACGTAATATTTTTCATTTAATTATTGTCTTACCTGTTTGAAGGAAAATTATATTTTTTACTCGTGAAAATATCAAAATAATACTAAACTAGGTAGAAATATCTTCTAAACGGACCCAAAACATTACATTTTAACAAAAAATTTAACCACCTTCAAAAAACCACTAAAATCTATTCAAAGTTGGCGGGGGATATCAATACACATTAAAAAAAATGATAACCTCCATTTTTGAAGTCGGTTAACAAATTGGCACTAAAACGATCTGGTTGTAATCTCGTTTATATGTTTAAGTTGGTACCATCCAGTATTAGAATTATTTTTGGTACCGAATACAGTTAGGTGTTTTTTCGTAAAAAAATTTATAAATTAGAAAAATTATTGCTTTTATACTTCATTTATAAAAAGTTTATTGTTTTTGCAAAAAATTGAAGTATGTTTTAAAAAAAATAGTTTTGGAATTATTCCGGCCTAAAAATAGGTACCATCTTGTATGTGCATTACAGATACGCATTCTGTGGGGAGTCGGGGGTAATGACCCCTGTTTTAAGTACATATCGCTGTGTAGCGAGACGGTACAAAAATATTTGAAGGAACATTTAATAATTTACAAAAAAAATATATTCTGATTAGACTATATTCTAATGTCCGTGGCTGGTTCCACGCCGGCTGTGAAACGAGAGGGCGCTACGATACAAATATAGACAAATGTTTGTGTCTCAATTATTTGTTTCGGGTCTGTGTTTGTGAGAGCGAAAAGTCTCTCGTAGTTTCTGATACAAGACTTATATTAGCGTGGGTTCAGGACTATGTATGTGACTTGTTGGGTGTATTTATGAAAATAAATATTTGTTGTACCGTCTCGTTATATTCAAGCAATAATTTAATCAGAGTAGTCAGAGTACAATCAAACGCAAATAAGCGTTATTCTTATATTGTTGAAGTTTCTGTTGTAAACTATTTAAAAACATTCGCACTTGACCAAAAAATCAATAAAGTGGCTCGAAGGACCATTTTTTGGAGAAAATGAAAAATGTAGAAATGTATAGGCCAGTGTGGCCTAACCTCTCTGAAGCGAACTGTTGTAGAGGAGTTTCGTGCTCAGTAGTGGTCGATTATGGGTTGATGTAAAAATGATGCCATATTTTGGAATAAAAAAAAAATTACATTGAAAGGAAAGTAAAAAGTTATAAAATGGATAAAAAAATAATAAATGGATAACAATGTTGGATGGAGAGTAAAAATTAATCTGATCTTAAGTAATGTATGTGCTAAAGATATTAAAAAGGATTAGGGTCTGCCTACTACAAAATATATGATCATGTTATGAACTTATCGGGTAAAATATATCTGTATTTTTAATACGCTTTATATTAGCTTCAGACGTATGTATGTAACGGAATCTTTGAACATGATTTTGACCCCCTTCAAAACGTTGGATTAACTCGAAATTTGACATTCTTATTAAGGACCGATGACAATTCAATATTTTAAACAGTTTGACCCGTTATTAATATAGTAAGTCAAAGATTGATGACGAAAACCACTATTAGCTATTTTATTTTTATTCTGTTGGACTAATATTTTGATAACGACGCGTTTGGACGCCAAAAGATCGTAATTTATACAAAAAGAAAATTGTCTGATATGTTCCTAATACGGTCATTGTATGCTAAACGGTCGTTGTAAACAAAGATTGAGGAGGAAGATGAAATTGTGTATAAAATTATTGATTTTCTGGTCAATATATTGTAATATAGAGAATAGTTGCTTGCATGCTATATAAGAGGTCCGGCCTTCCCGCCGCTGTGAACTAAACCGGAATAATAATTACAACTAGCAATTGCCAACATATTTATTTTGATTGTCAAGATACAATTTTGTTATCAATTTTAAAATTTTGGGGCATAAAATGGTGCAAGTGAAATATAAAATAACAATGAATTATTAGTTGGTAAAAATATATTTGCTTATGAATTAATACTGCCTATTAATATTTGTATTTGTCATTTTTTTATATTATTTTTAGAGTATTTTAAAATATTATTTTGCTTGCACCAATTTGAGATTAGAGTTTTAACTGAAAAATAATTTGTACCAACAGTTTATGATAAACCAAACGAATTTTCTATCAATAGATGTCGCTTTTAAGAATTGTCATCGCACACATGATTTAGCTATCATATTTTTTGAAAAACACTTGACGGTTTTGTTTTATACATATTGTTGGCACAAAAACCGATTTGTTTCTATTGATTTTCTATTTCTGATAAGTTATCTACTATGGCAGATGGTAGATGGTAACTGCTGGTAGATGGTGAGCGGTGGTCGGGGAGGCGCTGAGGAGCTGGTGCTAGCGTAGTTACGTACCTATCGACTTAATAAAGTTAAATAATACATTACTCAAGTGTTTTATTGTTTCTTAACTATCGTTTTAAAATACAGGTTATATCCAGACTGCGACCGAAATCGAAGCCAGATGGTAGTATTAGCGACTTCAGACAACGCAACTGAAAATTTCGCAAAAACATGTAATTTATTTTGACTTGTATTTGGTTGGTAAATGCACACCGCACCGCTCTTAATCGTAAATATGATACCGACCCGAAAGAGTGACCATTGGCAACATATAATCATACATACATACACACAAACTCGCGCCTTTATCCCAGAAGGGGTAGGCAGAGGTTCCCCTGGTAGCAACCAGGACACCCACGTTTCGCCTTGTATTTCCGTCCAACGATGTGATGGGGGCGAGCCTATCGCCATATCGGGCACAAATTCCTGACTCCGGGCTGATAATAAATATAAAAATCCAATATCACTGCCCGACACGGGATTTGAACCCGAGACCTCAGCTTTGCAATCATACCGTAGTAAGTAGTACAACTGCGCCACCGTGGAAGTCCCTATATGTTCACGTAGCGAAAAAAACCAGGACTGTAGGAAGAAGGGAAGACGTAAGCCGACTGCTCAAGAGCTTACAGGTATTCAAATACATTTAGTTTTATATCTTGGACTAGCTTCTGCCCACAAACTTCGTCTGCGTGATTAATATTATTTGAAATGAAATTTGTTTGGAATTTCCCATCCTCTTCGTCCCGTCTCATTCTCACTCAAGGCAATCCAGTCCCGTCCCATCCTTTTGAGTAAAAAAAAGTAAAATATATATCAGTATTCCTTCCTCATCTCACGGAAATACTACATTTTTCGGGATAAAAATAGCCTAAGTGATAATCCAGGGTTTCAGCTCCGTCCATACCAAATTTCATCGAAATTCGTTAAGCCGTTTCCGAGTTTATCGCCACAACCGCACAAACAGGCAAAAATTCTAAATATCATTCTTTTGGATTATATTACGTTAATACAAACCTACTTCATCTATGTAGAGACATCGATCGGTTAAAAAAATATTATATGTATAGATGTGGTATAGGTAGGAAATGTTCTTACAAGAGAAATAATACAAATTAATCTAATACATTTAATTCTAAAACATTTAACAATATTATTTATAAATTACAATCAAGTTTTATTTCAACATGTAACTGATGCTATTCGAGTTTTTAACTTACAATACATTAAATTTACAAGTAGGCAGTGTTGTCACAAACCAGCTGTTGAGGGTAGATTCAAAATGTATTGTATGAGAGAAACATGAACTTACATTGACTACAGGGCTACTTTCTAAGAAAAGGGTACATTTTTTATATAGTTTATGTAGTAATTTATACATAGCACATGGTTGCCTGTTGTAAACGGACCAGACGAGGCTGCCAACATTTTCACGGTCGCGGGTGCAAATCCCAGCATACTTCCGACTTTTCTAAGTCATGTGTGTATTGATAGTCAATCACCACGGACTATAACGGTGAAGGAAAACATCGTGAGGAGACCTGCACATTATAGAGATATTAAAAAGATTTCTACCATATGTAAAGTCTGCCAACTCGCACTAGGCAAGTGCTGGACTATGACTTTCAATTAAATCTCAGTTGTGAAGCAGCAGTGCCCGCTTAGGTGCTAATACAGTATAGAACCAGAAAGGCTAAACACAAGATTGAATTTTAGATCATTCACTTATTTGGACCACCTTACAGAATCCTTCCTTCCCTCACACCACTGATTTTTATGAGGATAGCGTAAATACTTATTATTTATTAATACTAATGGGGACATAGTATAACTACGCATCACTTATTATTAATACATTGTTTTGGTGATGATGGCACAAATCTTTTAAGCTATAAATATGAAATCACCGAACATTTTACGTTGTATAAAAGTTTTTTAAGCAGACATGCGCAGAAATGCACGACCGTCTGTGAATCAAACATACGAGCAAGCAGCTCACATAATTGTGATTATCGACACTCCAAATTTACACAATATTTTAGAAGTATATAATATGTGTTATTGATCTTTTAAAAAGTATGGCGTAATCTCCTTTAATATCAGCACTTATTGGTCATATACGGAAACAGTCAAACCACTATTCATTTCACTATTTGATCAATTTCGTCACGAGTTCAAGACAACTTAGGCATTCCCGGAGACTCGCTGAGCATCAATAGTCGGTGTTGTTGATATGCTGTCCATACTGGCTTTCAACCGTGGATGCCAAAAACTAGGCGAAATTGCAAAAAAATACAGGGAAGAAAGAAAAAGCAACTAGAGATACCTATTCATGTTTCTCTCATCAACTATCTTAGACTATAACACAAAAATTTCACAGCACTAGATTCTTACTGGCGCTCCGCCTGTATCAGTCCCATTATACACTCACATCTCTAATCGTCATGAGCTCGTAGGTACTGCTTTATACAACCTTAATCTTGACTCAGAAAGCGCTGCTACCAAAGTATTGCCATTTAGTTCCACCGCGGTGACGTCCAACGCTGGTTCCGAGGCGGGTAAAGACATTGTTCTAGAACCATCCAGACCGTGGAGATATAAGGCTGAGTCTGATTCCGAATGGGCTGCCACCCATGACGCACCAGGTGCCCTCACCCACGCCGCTCTTGACATTAAAGAAGACCTTGTAGAGCCTAAGAAAGTCTCTTCAACATCACACAATACCTCTCCATTTGGGACTGAAGCTTTCAATTTACAAACAGTTAGCTTAGACCTTTCAAAGCCGCCAGCACTAGGTCTTGAGTATATCACTGCACGGTGAGAATCGTTATCGTAACATAAAGACATGAACGCCCCGTCAACTGGTAGAGATCTTGGCTCCCACTGCCTCATATTAGCTACCCAAAGTCTCCCAGAGGTTAGCTGACACGATAAAAGTCCAAATTCAGTGGAACAGAGAGATACAACTGGGGAAATGTCTCCAGGAGACGATAGCATCTGGAGATAGGTGCTAGGGTTTCGTACATCGTATTGATGGATAATTCCACCAACGCCTCCGACGTAAAATTCATTACTACGGAGGTAATCCCACGAACAAGACCATAGCGGCATCCCAGCACTAACTGTGACACTTGGAATCCCTCTTTCCACTATTCTTGCCGTGCTGTCCAATCCCACGCTTAGTAGCAAGTCTCTAGGTTGAGAATAGGTAATATCTCTGATTGGTTTAGGGTGTAAATGCACAAACTGACCCAATTTGTAATCCACGCAACTGACTTTCCTAATCCCGTATCCAGGGAATAGGTAATTTACACTTTTCTGTGATACGTACAGTTCGTAAGTCCTGCAGTTGTATGTGAGGACTCTGCAACCGCGGTCTTTGCAGATTTCCAAATTTTTCTCGAGGGCAAACCTCCATGACCTTCGAACTGGTGGTTCTTTATTAACTTGAGACTTCATGAGCGTACTACGTAATACTTCTAGTTGTAACACACATGCCCTATGAGCTATCTTTGTCTTTTGAAGTTCCAATTCCGTCCTACTCTTTTCCGATTGTAAAGTTTCAATTTGCTTTTGAAGTGTCGTTATTTGGGACGTATCCGCTGCTACCAACCTCCTTGCGTAGATAAACCTTAAATCTTTCATTGCAGCTTTACCTTTGCAGGTCGGACATGATCGATCTTTAATCTTTTGGGCTTTTAACCACCTTTCAACGCATTCTAAACCGAAAAGATGGCCGCATCTTAACGCAACTAATCTATGATCTCCAGAATTTCCCCAAGAATCTAGACAAATAGGGCACGTTTCTCCATCAACATCATCCGTTTTTGGGGAACCGATCTTTCGTACTTTAGCTGGTGGTTCTTCGTCATCTCCGTTTCTAACTTGCACCTCTGGGAATGACGCTAAACTACTAGCATTATCGTCTAAAGACTGCCTAGTATTACTATCCTCACTCACAGACGCTATATCTGGGGCAACTTCTACTATCCAGGTATCGGTAGTGGGCTCTTCGAAAGCAACTGTAGAATCATTGCTTGCTTCATTTGTGTTTGGGTTGGTGTCTTCAGTAGAGGAGTCAGGGTGCCATTCTTGGACTGGTGACTCAGGGTTGAGGAGGTCTGGGCTTTGTGGCTCGTTGGCCAGGATGCTCTGGCTCATTTGGCTCGAGCCTGGTGACTCGCTCATCATTGGGCATTAGATCTGGAATAGAATTTAGAATGATATCATCAGTATCCTCCTCTTTGTCTTATTTTTAATTCACTACACTAAACAGGGACACAATTCACAATCATACTACAGATTAACACAGGTAATGTGAAAAAGATTATAGGAGGCCACAAGAATATTTGAACATAGGCCTCCTCAAAGGATTTCCACTATGACCTGTTGGAAGTTGCCTGTAGCCAGCTCTTTCTTTCCCTTCTTCCTGCCTTATCAACTTGTAAGTCAACTTAAAAGGGTGACTATTGCTCTTTAAAAAGTGTCTGCTCTACAGGATTGCTTAAATCAATTTTATAGGTAACATACATAAGTGATTCAATATTGTGTGAGCCACCATTGAGCTCAGTATTTATTTAATTGCTGGGTATGTGAAAATACATTTACTACCCGTGATATACAGTTATTGTTAAAAAAATTATGGAAGGAAAGCAGTCACCACCGCTCATGAACCTTTGCAATGCCAAGAGTCTAGCAGAGCCAGTCCACTGCCTACCGTAAGGAGGGTGCTCTCTTTAAGCCTTGTTTGTAAATTTTTGTGATAAATTTATTTGTTATCGCCTGGGTATTTGTATGAACAAAAATATTTCACAGTTTCCAATTCCCATCATAAGAGATTTAATGACTCTTGTGTGGTCAGGTCAGGAGTGACAATTTTTGCATTTTTTTATACTAACTATACCTCCATTGGTTTGCCCTTGTTTCACACAGCTAAATAGGAATATATTGATATACTTTGGTGTATAGAGATTTATCAAAGTAACATGAGCTATTACTTTATGTGAAATCAATAACTATAGGATGAATCTGAAGCCAGTAAAAATAATTTCAAGATAGATCAATAAAAAAAGTAACTATGAATATTGCATTGTGGATGTAGGGTGCAAGGCAGCTTCATTAAAATGGAATTGGGAATTAACTCGAATGCATCCCAACCGTTGGGCCAAGCTGGTTACTTAGTGGATTCCCGCGAATTGCCGGAGATAACGCGGAAGACCAAAAATATGGTGAAAAGTCGAGTTGGATGCATTCTAGCATAAACTGCGAGAGCTCGCTGAGCAACAGGTTAAGTGCAGGAATTACGACGTCTTTGCCAACAGTGATGAAATATAAACTCCCAAAAATATTAATATCGTGATAAATCGAATAATTGTACTTTGTTAAAGCGTTTTAATTTCAAGGCCTGTGTTTAGCCGTGAACTCTCTGTCGTTGAAAAGGATGATATAATATTGAATTATATTTGACAATTATAGAATCGCAATGATTTAAGGGACGGGCAAAGGCGGAGAAAAACATTAGTTTACGGTTTTGATAAAATACCGGTTATATTACTGGATATTTTACTGGTATTTTACTGGATTGGTGTAAAATTTTAAGTTAAAATGTTTGAGAATTAAATATTTTAAATGGATATAGCAAAATACTTACTCGGGACATAAATGTTTACACTTCACACTTTCATCGGAGGATTGTTTTCAAACAATTGGTCAAATTATTCGCTAATTATTTATTCACTTAATTAGTTAGTGTCTTTTAGCACGAAAATTTCACAACACAGATATATTTTATTTCACAAAACAAACGAAATAATGAGGATCATCCGAAAATTCACGATATTTTTTTCACAAAACTGTCAAATTTTAAAAACAAAAAAATGTGGGTGTTCGGATACATATATATTTCTATAAATAAAACGTAAAAAGCAATAATTTAATGTTTTTTCGTGAACTGCAAACTTTATAATTAAACAATATGAAAGAATATTTTGACTTATTATTTAATATTCAATGAATAATGCACAAAATAATAAAATATCTGAGCATTTATAGAACCCAGTTTGGTATAACTACAAAAACTCACTTTTAAAACGCACATGAGTCGAAATGTGAGTTTGAAATTCTCGCTTCCTACTGGTGCTTACAAAATATATTTCACTGTATCAACCAATAGAGTAGCGTTCTGTAATTTCTACCAATCAGCTCCGCCGACTGCGCAACATTACGGTTGGTATTCTACGTATTTATTTATATTTTTTCTTTGAGTTGGTAGCAGTGTCAAAACCTCAGAACGGGAAGGCGTAACGGGTTGCTCTTGTCCCATAATTTTTATGAATTACATCAAATCGAGCTTGTATCTGTGACTTATTTGTGTAAAATTACGATCTTTGTGTATCGCCGAGTGTTTAGTGCATGAAACAAGCAGTGATGGACGTTCGGTGTGCTGTGAATTTACTTTTAACTAGTTGACCGTGTTTTGACATAATGGCGACCAAATGGGGATGAGTGAATATGTTTATGTGAATTATAAAGGATTTTAACAGGATCAGACATCTGTGATGCGCTTGTGCAGCGGTAAGTGTCCCACCTTTACCTATTAATTACCAAAAACGCGCAAATTCGACAAATTTCGTGAAAATTCAGTCATCATTTTCCGATCGAAGTTGTGAAAAATAAACACGGGAATATTGTGTTTTTGTGTTGTTTTTTTACTGTTGGCTAATTTTTAGTGGGTCATTCGGCGCGTGTTGGTCAATAGCTGGTATTTCGACAGTCAATGTTGACATTTTGGTGTCGCAATTGCCGAATCTGGGTCACATACTGTTTGGGCTATCTGCGCGCGCAGTGACGTCAACCACCCTTATTTCGCTACCCCTAAAAACGTTCGCTTTCTAATAGTCTCGGAAGTAGGCCACGACACGGGGTGGCGCGCCCCTTGGCCCGAAAATCGCGGCAAAATTTGAAGATCGTATCTTTTTTTGTTTAGCGACACAAGGAAAGGAAATGGAACGGCTTTGTTAAATCGTGAGTTTAAATTCGAGTTTTAAGATTTAATTTTTATTAAGAAACATACACATATGATATACTTCTAGGTTATCACCTCTGTATCTGAGTGGGTTTGTATAGATGTCATTAATTCACCAAATTTATTTTCATTCGAACATGTACCTATTAGGAAACCTATCACCATGCCACATTAACTCCAGTCCTAGGCCTCACCTGAAAAACCCACAATATTTAGTTCCTGAAATGGGAATTGAAGCCAGAACTTCACAGTTGATATTCAATTTGGTATAATTGACCAGACTAATGAGATTATATTATTGTTTTTGTCTAAGTTGTTGTTAATTATTTTGTTAGGTCCATTACAATTGATATGATAATTAGCTAATACATTATGTAGAAACAAGTTTTGATGATATTTCTCATTTAGTATGGTATATAAATATTTATATTAAGTGGATGTTGTGGAATCATAAGTCTCATTTCTTTTATTAAGGTCAACTAACAATTGTATGTAAAGGTAATACTATGAATATTTTGTAAACAATTAATATAACTGAAACTGTAATTGTTAACAATTTCAATATAGACTGCCCTTTCTCTGTCCTGTTTCTTGTAAATATTCCATTGTAGTGTGTAAGAGATTGCTTATGGCTGCCACACACATACAAGGGCATTTGCACTATTCTCAAATCAAAATTGGTATGAAGTTTGCACTGTTAGTTGCCCACACACTTTCCAGTGTACTGGTGTGGTAGCTATTAGTGTGATAAAACCACCATTTGTATTTTCTCTTCACAGTTGTAGTATTAATATTTTTTAAAATAGGATGGTTACATGAATATGAATACAAATTCACTGATAGAAGGTATCTCATGTGTGAGAGGCCACCTGGGTAGGGACTACTGCAATGTTTATTTCTCCAATAAACAGCAGTGTAAATGCACTGTTGTGTTCCGGTTTGAAGGACATTGTAGCCAGAGTAACTACTGGACATAACGAGACTTAACATCTCATGTCTCAGGATGGCAAGCGCAGTGGAGTGTTGTATTGCTTACCATCAGGCAAATGGCATGCTTGTCTTGCCATTTATCACAATAAAAAAAAAAGAATACACAACAAAAAGATGTCATACTCACTCACAGGTCTATACTCTATAATGATCCTTGCAATCTGCACAATGAAAGATCTTTTTAAGGCTACAAATGCTGAAACAAGTCTTGAAACTTTGTGGTACTAAAAATATGATAGAACAAATATTAATACTTTTGTTGATTATCCATTGTATCACATTTCTATTAGCCAAACATGTGGTTTCTGATATCCAGGACACAAGAATTGATGTTTTGAGGTCAGGATTATGTATGTGACTGTTGGGTGTATTTATTTATATTTGGATTTTGGACCTGACTATGTAATCATCTAAAAGACAATGCTAATTGTTATGCCGATATCTCCATTGAATTGTTACTAGTATTTCACACAGAAGGGGTAGGCAGAGGTGCTTTCAGAACATAAACTTATCGCCTCGTATGTTCAGTTCCACAATGTGGTAGAGGGCGAGCCTATCGCCATATCGGGCACAAATTCCTGACTCCGGACTGATAATGAATAGAAAAATCCAATTTCACTGCCCGACCCAGGACTAGAACCCAACATCTCAGCTTTGTAATCGTTACATAGTACAACTACGCCTCCAAGGCCTTTATAAGTTGTTACATTTCCACAGCTATAAGTTAAATTCTTTTATTAATACTACAGTTTTTTTTTATTATTATTCCACTTTATAGGTATTGAAATTATGCAGTAAAATGTCAGTAAACAAAGTGTAAAAGTATTTAATTATGTTTCACTGGCAATATTTGTAAGACTACTTCGACAGCCTCCGTGGCGCAGTTGGTTAGACGCCGGCTGTGAAACGAGAGGTCGGTACGATCCACCGAGACAAATGTTTGTGTGATCCACAGGTATTTGTCAGTTTGGGTGGTTGTGATACAGAAAAGTCTCTCGTAGTTCCTCATATTTTATAAGACTCGATCTTAGTGAGGGGTCAGGACTGTGCTTTGATTGTTGGGTGTATTTACTTCAATACTATAGTCAAACGAAGTAGGGGTGGATTTCATTACGAGGGATCGCACGATTTGTCGATTATCGCTTTTCATAGTATTCCCCCTGTAACCAGTAATCTCCTGCCAACTTAGGACAGTTTTAAGTTAGTGTAATTTAGGCTTGTCAAATTACGCGCACGAAATTGTCAATAGGAGATGAAATGGTGCGTGTAGTGATTGTAAATTTCTTGTATCAGCCCATATACGTCCCACTGCAGGGCACGGGCCTACTCTTAAATTGAGAGAATCGTTTGAGAATGGTTAGGCCATATAGTCCACCACGCTGGCCTAGTGCGGGTTGGCGGACTTACATACCGTAGAAATTCTTTAAAATCGCTACGGTATGCAGGTTTCCTCACGAAGTTTTCCTGCACTGTTAAAGTGCGTGGTGATTGAAGACTATCAATACACACATGACTCCGAAAAGTCAGAGAAGTTATTGCCTAAAATATACTCCTTCATACTGAAAATTCGTAGTCGGTGCTAAAACATGTTTGCATACATAAATTAATAGTGATTGGGCTGTATAAACACGTCCTACTGCAGGGTACAGGCCCCCTCCACAATCGATAATACGATTGAGAGGGGTTAGGTCATACACCACAGTGGCCTATTGCGTGGTGATGGATTCACGATAGGAATTATTACAATATGCAAGTTTTCTAGAAATATTTTACTTCACCGTTAAAATGTGTGGTGAATGACCAATACACACATGACTCCGAAAAGTCAGAGGTGTGCCCTGAGATTTGAACCCGTGACCACAGTGAACATGTAGGCAGCCGCGTCTGGTCCGTTACCAACAGGCCACCACGCAATGTAACTCAATTTCAAATATCACACATCCAATTATGATAAGCTGTAATATTGTCAATTTTATAAGGTTTCTTTGCTAAGTCACATAAGTATCTTAAACGTTGTCATTTGGCAAACAAATCTTTCCGTCTCTTATCTTTTTAAGGGGGAAAATGAGAGGTATATAGGATAGTCTCTGTGGCTGGTGACTTAGATGGATGTGGAGCAAGAGACCGCTACCATCCACGCACCGAGACAAATATTTGAACCCCAACTAATCGTCTCGTGGAAAAAATTTACACAAAAAAAATATCTCGTAGTTTCCGATACACGGCCTAAGACTTGTATAAGTATTTCAGGACCATGTGACTGTTGGGTTTAAATCGTATCAAGAATAAGGCCACGTGTCACAGCGTTTAGGTAACTGAGGCAGTGAGATCAATGCAGAGTATGAATGTGTAGGAAATGTGAACTTGAATAGCCGGGGGGTCATTCTATATTATAAATAAATAAATACACCCAACAGTCACATACATAGTCCTGACCCCACAATCTGAATCTTGTGTCGTGGGTATCAGAAACTACGAGAGACTTTTCGGTCTCACAAATACCCAGACCCGAAACAAATACCTGTGTATCACAAAAATATTTATTTCGGGAATCGAACCCGCGGCCTCCTGTTTCACAGGCGGCGTCTAACCAACTGCGCCACGGAGGCTGCCATTATAGGTATATAGATGACGAAATAGTTCCGTTAGGGTCAAATCAAACAATGATTGTTTAGATATTCTTCAGTATGTAATCGTTTTCTTTAATTCGTCTTTAATTGAGTTGTCATCCGTCGTCTTCAACGTCTTCCATTGTCTTCCAAACTGTTCTCTCTTATTCCGTCCTTTCATATTTCACATCTTAATCATTCATTCTCTAACTCTTTTACTCTTTATTCTACATCTCTTTCACACAACACGTTCCATATCCGTCATTCGTCTAACGTTTCATTCTACTCATTTTTCATGATAATTCAAATCCTTCATACATGTAAAATTTATAACTGATCGATGTCTGAATATGGATGATATTGTATGAGAAAATCTATTATTGGGGCATGTATTTTTTTATTGCGATGAATGGTAAGAGCGAGACGTGCATTCCATTCGCCTGATGGTAAGCGATACAACCGCTCATGGACAGCAGCAAAACCAAACAACACCATGAATTACAAAGCATTGTTTGGAATCCACTGCGCTCGCCATCCTAGGATATAAGTTCAGTCTCATTATGTCCAGTAGTTACTCTGGCCACAATGTCCTTCAAACCGGGACACAACAGTGCATTTACACTGGTGTTTGTTGGAGAAATAGACATTGCAGTGGAACCTACCCAGGCGGCCTCTCACATATGAGAGACCTACCACCAGTGAATGTTTGTCGTTGATCCTGACTCACAGGAGCTGCAGTGATACGTGTATGGACTATGTAATATCAATGAAATGTCGCTTGTTATCACTGATAAATGTATTAAGGTTAATTATGATAATACTGCCTCGGTGGCGTAGTTGTACTACGGTACGACTACAAAGTTGAGGTTTCGGGATCGAAACCCGGGTCGGGCAAATTGATATTGGGTTTTTCTATTCATTATCAGCCCGGAGTCAGGAATTTGTGCCCGATATGGCGATAGGCTCGCCCCTATCACATCATGGGACGGAACATACAAGGCGAAACCTGGGTGCCTTGGTTGCACCTCCTACCCCTTCTGAGAAAAAGGCGTGAGTTTATGTAATGTCTGACAACGTTCCCTCCATATTTTCAATAGTCTAAGGTAATTTGTTTGTGTGCAGAGGCATGGTCGGCGTCGCTGGCGCGGTGATGTCGGTGCGTGGCGCCCCATGAACCGGCTGCTGTGCTGTCTGTGCGCGCGCCAAGCCGACATGGGCGCCGCGCTCTCGCATCCGCAGGTAACACTAGCTATGGATCTAAGCATATTGTCCTAATTCTGCTAAATGTCCCAATTTTATCCTCAGAATGTCCAATACCTCTCGCCCCATCCTTTATCCATCCCGCTCCCCTCGCGATGTGATGGTCCGGCAATACACCCATGATCCAAGCGTTGTGATGTTCATGTGCAGAGATCACTTGCCATCAGGGACCTGTTTGCTCGTTGCCGGAGCTATGGAATAAAAAAAATTGTCCTTACTCCTTCAAGGCTGTAACGTTACTCGAGAGAGTGTCCCTTTTATCTTATACTGTCACAATTGTCCTGAAACTTTTTATTTTTTAATGCTTTCACAATTTTCTAGACATTGATCAAGTGCCTCGAGACTTCCAAATCTTCTTGAATGTTTCTGAACTACCGATACTGCCCTAACTTTTCCGAGACTGAATTCTTCTGAAATTGCCACAATTTTTGGGACACTCCCAATTTACATGGGACCGTTTCAAATGATTTCCGCCCCCTCTCTTTCCTTCTCTTTATTTATTTATTTTTAAATATCATCACCATCTCTCTCTCCTTCTCCTTCGTTCCATCATCTTTGAATTTCCTAAAAGTAATAAAAAAAGAAGTAAATTCCAATAGTGTGTTACAAAGTCACAAAAATAGTTGTGGTTTGTTGCGGGCTGAAAGCAGCCATCAGTGTATAATGTATGCTCTATGAGTTTAGTACACCTCCTGTCTGCTCGCAGGACGGCGAGGCGTGTGAGGGTGCCGAGCCAGCCGCGCCGCCCACCATGGCAGACGTTATAAGGTAATGTACTCCCATACTAGCATATTGATAATATCACTATGACGGTGAAGGAAAACATCGTGAGAAAATCTGCATATCATAGTATTTTAAGTCCGCCGTGGGATTTTGCCTAACCCTTCTTCATCGATTCCTGTATCAGTCACTCCGCAACAGACAGACATGATTACAATTCTCACCCAAAGAAACCAACAAGGGTTTTTATAGCAAAATGTTAGAACAGTAATTAAGTTGGAAGCTGCTTATGGCACTGCTAATCCTGAGGAAACCTGCATACCATAGTTTTGCGATTTGTAAGAATTCCTATGGTATGTAAAGTCCGCCCGCACTAGGCCAGCTTTGTGGAGTGTACTAACCCCTCTCAATCGTACTCTCGATTGTAGAGGAGGCCCGTGCCCTGCAGAAGACGTACATATATGGGTTTATTCAACAATGGCATTAAAGTTTCTGACTTGTAGTATGATATGGAATCATGAGCCTAAAAAAAATGAAAATGAAAATATTTATTGAACCCATAAAATGTCATACATTATTTATATTCAGTCACTTTTTTTCCACTACCACCCGTTTCACAAGGCTGTTTTCACCAGAGAAGAACGGGCAAGAAATTCTAGCGTTGTTCTTACAAAACAAGTTTAATTACAGTGATTATACAGGAGTCAAAGCAGTTCATTAGATATAAGAATGTTCTAGAAGATGTTATTGTTACAGGGAGCGTAAAAAGAAGGCAGGCGGCGCGGGTCTGAGCACTCTGCGGCGCCGCATCGCCGCCGCCACGCGCAGACCGAGAGACACCAGGCCTGATAGAGGTAACATAACCAGGACTTGTGGAAATAATAAACTGCAATAAAAAAAATTCCTTCAAGAATTAGCTGATGCCAGTCTCTTTTATAGTGGGACAAAGTAGCTAGAGTGTTCCTGATGGTATGTGCAGTGGGTATGGGTGTATCTAGACTGACACAGAGCAATTAAAATATTCGCAAAAAAGCGAATTTTTTTTGGTGTCATCGAGTTTGCTTGGTAAATTTGTAGATTTTTCTAAAGCGTTAAATATACGGTGATCTGTTTCCTCGTCATTAGTATGCCCGTTCATGTTACAACAACACTTATACCTCCACCCGCACGTTGCAGGACGCAACCATACGCTACATCCATATACAATCCCCTTATGTTACAGTATCAGTTTCTTGCTGTGTTGCAGATTGCCACACCTTACACCCCCACTACGATCATTTCACACGGTACACTACCACGTTACAGCTCCACCTCACATTGCATCCTGTGAGCATGCACAATGTTTCCACGATGTTCTATTCTCGCTCACGTAGCAGTATCAGTTGAATGATATGTTGCAGGTTGCGAACACACGCTACGTATCCATGGCAATCTATTCACACGCATGTTACTGCATAAGTTCGCGCTCACGTTACAGCAACTCGTTGCAGGTTGCGAGCACGCGCGCTACATCCGCGCGGCGGTGAGTTCGTGGCGCGTGGCGGAGGTGTTCGTGCTGTGCGCGGAGCTGGAGGCGGGCGCGGCGCTGCGCGACCTGCTCACCCGCGCCGAGCTGGCGCGCGAGCCCGCGCCCGCGCTGCACGCCGACCTCGCGCGCGCCTACCGGGACCGGTGCGTACTCGCTGCGACTATACTCATACACATATACGTAAACAGGGTGAATTTTTCAAATGGGCGTGGATATCCAAATCCGAAACTATGAGAAGTAGCGAAAAATGAAAGAAAGAAAGAAAGGCATATTTATTTGTCACACAAGATACGCTTAACAAAAATTTAAATGCTGAAATTAATCATGACACATGAACCATATTTCGATGAAAACTAAAACTGCATACATATTTTTTTATAAATCAATATGCCTAGCCAGGAATCGAACGCAATGATTTGAAAAATAATACAGCTGTATTCCATCATTGATTGACGCAATCTAAGGGCCAATTGCACAAACTAACTTTGCCCATACCTTTGACTTTGAAAACGTCAACCCCATACATTAGCAATGTCAAATACGTCACAAATGTATGGGATTGGCATTGTTAAAGTCAAAGTTATGGGCAAAGTTAGTTTGTGCAACTGAGCCTAAGGGTCTCGTTCACCATCTTCAAGTAAATCGTTGATTAGGCTAATCATCAGTAAAAGTCATCCGTAACATCATGTGTCGATTTCACCATGCTCCAGTAATACTAATCCTATGATTACATTAATAAGTAACTTACTGACTGCATCGTCTGCCGATTAGCGTATTTACTTAATGGTTATAATAAGGTTAAAATCTCAACCTCCTTTTTTATTTTTTAAGAAAAAAAACACTTTGACACTTTAGCGGGAGGCAGGGCGAGGAACAATTGACGCAATATTGAACGAATGATTCGTTCAATTTTTTATGTCATTCACTTAACCAGCACTTTACTTTATTTTCATTTGTGAAATCGACGGAAGATACTGTGCACATTCGCTTGTCAAATAACGTTAATCAAAAAGTAAGTAATCAACGGTTTACTTGAAGATGGTGAACGAGGCCCTAAGTCAAGTATCAAATATTAGTATTGAAGTTCGTGTCGAAGTTGGTGTCGAAGTTGATGTTGCGCGTGGCGTTGCAGCTGGTGGTGCGACGTGGAGCTGGTGGGCGCGGGCTGGTCGGTGGCGGCGCACCGCGCCATCCTCGCCGCCAGGTGCACGTACTTCAGGGACCTGCTGCAGAGATATCCGCCGTGAGTCATATAACTTATAGACATATGTATAGCAAATACAGGATGTATCAAAACTGCGACCGAAAACGAAGCCAGGTAGTTTTATTGGTTACAGAAACGATGCAAATAAAAATTTCACCAAAACAGCGACAGATATTTTTTTAAGAATGTTTTAAAAAATATATTTGCATTGTCTGAAGTCACTAATACTACCACCTGGCTTCGTTTTCGGTCACAGTCTTGAGATACCCTGTATGTATAGTAAATATATTAATAGATTCTCATAGAACTTGATATATCACAATATTCACATTTAATGGTGGTAGGTCTTTCATATGCGAGGCCGTCTGGGTAGGTATTGTGTTCTGTTTCGAAGGACATTGTAGCCAGAGTAACTACTGGACATATTGAGACTTAGTATCTTATGTCTCAGAATGGCGGGAGCCAAGTAATGCTTTGTAATTCATTGTGTTGTTTGGTTTTGTTGTATTGCTTACCATCAGGCGAATGGCATGCTCGTCTTGCCATACAAAGCAATAACAATTATGCAACTCTTGGCCGTTAGTATATAAAAAAGAGATTGGCAGTTATACTCGCTTTTCTCCACACTGAAAAAGTACAAAGTGCAAGCTATATTAATCTCTATGTTTACTTACATAGGGCAAGGTATAACAGTCTCTATTTGTATTCTATTAAGGGTTGTTGTCGCGTGCCGCTGGACGCCCCTTACCGCGGCTTCTGCGTATAGATGTATAATACTGTTTTTAGCCATAAATCAACAAGTTCTACAAAATGCAAGCCATCAACGCCTCTAGGTCCATCCAAAGTGCAAGGAATAACAGGCTCTATACTTATACACACAGAGGTTATTATTGTTTTTCACACAAGAGTCCCGTCTACATAGTGCAAGCTATATTAACCTCTATATCTGTACAAAGTGCAAGCTATAATGAACCTTATGTGTATGTGGTTAGGGGTTGTTGTCGCGTGCCGCTGGAGGGCGCGTGCTGCGGCTTGTCCCGCGCGGAGGTGGAGTGCTGCGTGATGGCGCTGTACGCGGGCCCGGGGGCGCGCTCGCCGCCCTGCACGCTTTGTGAGAGTACGTATATACTTACATATATACACCGATATACCGGGTGATATTGACGTATTATACAGCGTATATCAAGACTGCGACCGAAAACGAAGCCAGGTGGTAGTATTAGTGACTTCAGACACAATGCAAGCAAAAATTTCGCCAAAAAAAACAACATCATTTTTTTTTGTAATTTTTTACTTATCGTCGTATTTGGGTGATAAATACATAGATTTCCTAAAATTATGATGTAGACCTCTTTATTTTTAAACACTCAATGGTGCGTAAATTATTATTTTCGCAAAAACTAGGTATTTACCATTAAAAAAAGACGATTTTCAAAAAATTCTAAAAAAATATCTAACTCTGTTTTGGTGAATTTTTTATTTGCATCGTGTCTGTAACCACTAAAAGTACCACCTGGCTTCGTTTTCGGTGGCAGTCTTGATATACCCTGTATATCATACTACATATATTAGTTATCGAATGTTTTGTCCCTTTCGAATGACTTTTGAATTCAGTTTGAGAAGACAAAACATTCGATAATTAAAATAAGTTTTAAAACTATGAATAAAGCCGATAATCATTAATATGGACCAAATGTTCGTAACCCCGGGTAACATTGTACCAAGTTTGAAAAAAAAACTGCCTGGTAGTTTTGTCAAAAATCGCGAGTTTAATTTTCAAGGCTTTTGATCAACGTATATGTCTATATGTCTTTTTAAGGCTCATCTTAACTTCGGTTCGTTTGGGGGACTTCGGGATCTCCAGCTGTAAAATCATCGAAACGTGAAAATGTATCAGTTGACAGCCTCCGTGGCGCAGTTGGATAGACGCCGGCTGTGAAACGAGAGGTCGCGGGTTCGATCCCGGCACAGAGACAAATGTTTGTGTAAAACATACATACTTGTTTCGGGTCTGGGTGTTTGTGAGACCGAAAAGTCTCTCATAGTTTCTGATACACGACACAAGACTCGATCTTAGTGTGGGGTCAGGACTATGTATGTGACTGTTGGGTGTATTTGGGCGTATTTATCAAGATAAATAATAATATCTGAGAAAATCTTGAAAAATAACTTTATTTCTATGTTTCACTTTTTATTTTCTCAGAGTATGAACGCAGCGGTTCGGAAGGCGAGTTGGACATCATAAACATGGACAATTCTACCTGTAAGTGACAATTTACTTCTTAAACATTACCCTATTACTATAACTGGGCCGATGTGTACCAACACGAGACGAGTGTAATATCGCAGGTAATAATATCAGCTTCAACTGCGCTTCATTTAGAAAAAAAGGGAGAAGAAAGAAAAACTGTTTATTTCTCACTAGCGAACAAAACGACGTACATATACAGAAGTTAAAAATATGAAACAAAAACTGAAATTTATAAAAAAAAGTAGGAAGAATTTTGCACGTCGTGGCTGTCATTTCAAATTCATTCACAATTGCGTCTTCCAGATATATGGGGTTGAACAAACGGATTAAATAGAGTTTTTAAATGTCAACTGCCTCGATGGCGCAGTGGTATTACGTTACGATTACAACGCAGAGGTCTCGGGTTAGAATCCTGGATCGAGCAAAGTTATATTGGGTTTTTCTATTCATTATCAGCCCGGAGTCAGGAATTTGTGCCCGATGTGGCGATAGGATCGTCTATCACATCGTGGAACGGATCACGTAAGGCGAAACGTGAGTGTCCTTTAACCTCTGCCTACCTCTTCTGTGAAAAGGCGTGAGTTTATGTATGTAATATGTATGTATGTATGTATGTAATATGTATGTATGTAATGTGTGTGTTTGTCAGGTGGTTGCGCGGGCAGGTCGGCGGTGAGCAGTCGCCTGGCCGCCACGCTCGGCTTCTCTCCAGACTCGCTGCACAGAGACATGAAGTACCTACTCGATTCAGGTATGTTCATCATTCCTGCGTTTTACATATTGTATTTACCCTACGTCAAAGGAGTACGGCTAGACATTTTAAATTCAATTATAAAAATTGAAGATAGTCCGGAGTCTATAATCTATCTTTAACAAGAAGTTAATAATAAGTCAATTATAAATTTGGATATGTTGATGTATTTTAAGTTTCAGTATGTTGTAATTAAAACGGATCACATAATTTGCAATACTTTATTTTAACAACAAGACATAGACATAGTAACGGAAAAGGATACAACAATGAAAAAGAAAAATTGACAAGTAAGGTTCTAACATAGACAATACAAATACTAGTTTCTATTAATGTTATTGACACTGTTGTCTACAGCTATAATTTACTTCAACACAGTAGTCAAAGATAGACATATATTTTTATATGTATTGCGTGCATGCATGCGTGTACGTGCGTGCGTGCATGCGTGTACGTACGTGCGTGCGTGCGTGCATGCGTGTACGTGCGTGCGTGCGTGCTTGCATGCGTGCGTGTGCGTGCGTGCGTGCTTATGTATGTGCACAATGGTCGTGTGCAGGCGAGATGTCGGACGCGCGGCTGGTGTTCCGGCTGGAGGGCGGCAGCGGCGCGGCGTACGGGTTCCGCACGGCGCTGGAGCTGCCCTGCCACCGCCTCGTGCTCGCCGCCAGGAGCAGGTTCTTCAGGTACCTGTAGTCCACATATATAAACATGTGTAACAATAACTCAACCTCAAAGGCCGGCAACGCATCTCAATGCCCTATGGTGTTGCAGATGTCCATGGGCAGCGGTGTTCACTTACCATCAGGTGAACCGCATGCTCGTTTGCCCCCTATAATATAAAAAAAGAAAAAAAAAATAACTATGAGAGTATGGACGTCATCATCATAGATAATTCTACTTGTAAGTAACAATTTACTGTCTAAAATATTCAAATCGTTGGGCCTATAACGTACCAATACGAGATGAGTGTAATATTGCTGGTAATAATATCAGCTTCAACTGCACTTTATTTCAAATTCTCGCACAATTGCGTGTCTTCAGATATATGAAGTTTTGAAGTAGAATATACTCGTACAATAAATATAGGCTTTTTACATTCATATATAGTCCTCACGAACATATATGTCTTGTGTTCTATCACTTACTGACACTTTTTGGTCTCACAAACAGCCGAAACTAACACTCGCGTTGCAGTATGTATCACGTGGTGTATCACGTTCCCTCGCGTGTTGCGTAACCGATAGTGTATGAGGTTCGCGCGCGTGTTGCAGGAGCGTGATGTCGCGGCGCTGCGGCGGCGGCGCGGGCGGCGCGGGCGCGGTGTGCGTGGACGAGAAGGTGTTGCCGCGCCGGTTCGCGAGGGCGTTGCTGCATGCTGCCTATACTGACCAGGTGAGCTGTTGCTGTAGCTGTTGCTGTAACGTGTCATTTATTAGCTGATAACTCAGGTTATTGTGGAAATTATTTGAGGCCTATGTTCAGTAGTGGACTCTCTCTCTCTCTCTCTCTCTCTCTCTCTTCATCCCTTTCTCTCTCCCTCTCTCTCTTGCTTCAGCCACAGGAAGTCCAGTGGTCACATAGGCCTCCCCATGGATCATTTCTGTCACTACAAAGAAGGAAAGAAAGACCAATAAAAAAGTCTTTAAACAATAATTCTTGGGATTGTCTAGTTTATTAAATTAATAATGAAACTACATATATTAAGCACGGGCCTCCTCTACGATAGAGTTCGATTGAGAGTGGTTAGGCCAAAAGTCACATTGGCTGATAAAGCAGCAGACCGGGCTCTGTGGCGTACCGCGGGAGACGCCTATGTCCAGCAGTGGACTGCAACGCGCTGATGATAATGATATGATATATGTTGTGTTGCAGGTGGATCTGAGCTTGATCGGCAGGAATTCCTCCTCACCATCGTCTACCACCACGGCTAATGGCAACTCGGTAAGTTGTTTTATATAATACGTGTATATCTGTTTATTCTGCCTCGATGGCGTAGTTGTACTACGGTACGATTACAAAGCTTAGGTCGCGGGTCCGAATCCCGGGTCGGGCAAAGTGATATTGGATTTTTCTATTCATTATCAGTACGGAGTAATTTGTGCCCGATATGGCGATAGGCTCGCCCCTATCAAATTGTGGGACGGAACATACAAGGCGAAATGTGGTTGTCCTGGTGGCGCCTCTGCCTACTCCTTCTGGGATAAAGGCGTGAGTTAATGTATGTATGTATGTATGTATGTATCTATGTATGAGTGTATGTATGTAAATAGAAGGTAAGCCGGTAATAATCGGGTAGTATCTTCACTATAGTATATATGTATTTGTATACAGTCGTGGTCGGGGGTGTCTCGCGGTACGGCAGGGCGGCCCGCCACCACGGCGCTGCTGGATGACGCCTTCCAGCTGTACGAGATAGCCAGGTGAGTACTGCACTCTAATTCATCTATTGTGTTCTACTTGGTGTAGTCGCAGAATATCTCGTCTTTTCAATTTTATTTTATTATATTTTATTATATTTGGGTGGCCCACAGCTATCAATAGCAAACGAACATAATATATATTACAAATTGTATACAAAGGATAAATAAAAAGGATATAAAATGCGCGGTGGCTTGTTGGTAACGGACCAGACGCGGCTGCCTACATGTTCGCGGTGGTCGCGGGTTCAAATCCCAGGGCACACCTCTGACTTTTCGGAGTTATGTGTGTATTGATAGTCAATCACCACGCACTTTAACGGTGAAGGAAAATTTAAAGAATTTCTACGGTATGTAAGTCCGCCAACCCACACTAGGCCCGTGTGGTGGACTATATGGCCTAACCACTCTCAATCGATTCACTCAATTGTAGAGTAGGCCCGTGCCCTGCAGTGGGACGTATATGGGCTTATATAGATAAGGATAGCCAATTACGAGCTACCGCAGATAGTTACAATTCATGTTTTAGTATGCATTAAGGTGAATAACAATCATTTAGACGACATTTTTTATAAGAATTATTTATCAAAAGAATATAACAAAAACATTTTTCCTAAACACTAGGACATTTACACCAGTATTGACTATGTTAGGACTGTTAACAGTATTGACTATGAAACAGCTCTACGCTAAGCTTATCAGCTATTAAATTATGAGTACTATACAATAATTATAAATTGAACTTAAATTTTTAACATTGCTTTTACTATCCATGAGCCCTTTTATTATCCCTTATCTATCACAGAGAATTGCAAAAATGACTGCCTGAAATATAAAAAGGATATTTCAAAAATTGCTAAGAAAAGAGATGTATTCTCTATATTTACTAAATTAAAATTTCATTACATATTTACTCTCACTTTACACCATAGCCAATTCTCAGCCCAGTCATTACTATAACCCTACATTGTCTATGCCCCAAGTCCCTAATTGTCTATATTGTTTATGCCAAGGTTTGTGGAGACTCCGATAGTACAAGCTTGTGGCCCATATTCCCCACAGTTCTAATCTTACCCCTCCTCCTTAATCTATTTCCCAAGCTCTCAATTGTCTATATCCTCTACCCCCATGTCTGCAGAGTTGCCGTCAGTACTACAATCTTGTGGCCTGTACTCCCCCCTTCTATGTAACAACAACAGCAATAGATCCAAGAGATCTTTTTCCGTTGACATCAACACTCTGAACCCTATTACATATGTATGATTTACATAATTCAAGAGCTGGACCATTAATTCCATAGTGGCTCAATTTCCTGATAAGAATATCATGGTGAACACAATCAAATGCTTTGGATCACAGAATACACCTAAAGCATCCTGAGAATTCTCCCAAGCATCAAAAATGTTATTTATAAGCTCCACACCAGCATCAGTAGTAGAGTGACCCCGAGTGAAATTGTTTATCATGAAGTATATTATTATTATGTCTTCCCCGTCTACATTCTCTATGCCCAAGTGTCAACTGTAACCGAAATCCTCTACCCCCAGGTTCGTGGAGATGCCGATAGTGGTGCAGGGCTGCGAGGATGCGATAGTGGAGGCTCTGAGTGCGGAGACGCTCCCGCACATCCTGCGCTGGGCCGCCGCGCCGCACGCCAGCCAGTGGGTGCACCGGTACGTACTCCATGCTGTCTGTAATGGCCTATTCCCACCGGTGGGCCTATACCTAGCAATACGAGATGAGTGTAATGTCGTAGGTAATAATATCAGCTTCAACCGCGCTTCCTTTTAAATTCATTCACAATTGCGTTCTCCAGATTGGAGTTGAATGGACATCGCAGATAGATTATTATTTGTTCGTATTACGATGAAAATAATTGTGTAAATGTTTTTGCTGTCACACCACATGTGCGAGTTCATGTGTGTCTGTGTGTGCAGGCAGGCGATGCGGTACCTCCGCGACGAGTTCCCCGCGATAATGTCGGTGTCGGCGTGCGGGCGCCTGCCCGGCGCCGCGCTGGCCGGCGCGCTGGCCTCGCCCTTCCTGCAGGCGTCCGAGCCGCAGGCCCTGCGCGCGCTGCTGCGCTGGGCCGCCGAGCGCGAGCCGCCGCCCCCGCGCCACGCGAGACACCCGCGCCGCCCCGAGCACGCGCTGCGCGACCTGCTGGCGCCGCTCGTGCCGCTCGTGCGCCTCGAGCACCTGCCGCCCGACCACGACCTGCTGCACCAGGTACCCGCACACACACACACACACACGCACCTGCTGCACCAGGTACCCGCACACACACACACACACACGCACCTGCTGCACCAGGTACCCGCACACACACACACACCTGCTGCACCAGGTACCCGCACACACGCACCTGCTGCACCAGGTACCCGCACACCCACGCACCTGCTGCACCAGGTACCCGCACACACACACGCACCTGCTGCACCAGGTACCCGCACACACACACGCACCTGCTGCACCAGGTACCCGCACACACACACACCTGCTGCACCAGGTACCCGCACACACACACGCACCTGCTGCACCAGGTACCCGCACACACACACACCTGCTGCACCAGGTACCCGCACACACACACGCACCTGCTGCACCAGGTACCCGCACACACACACACACCTGCTGCACCAGGTACCCGCACACACACACGCACCTGCTGCACCAGGTACCCGCACACACACACGCACCTGCTGCACCAGGTACCCGCACACACACACGCACCTGCTGCACCAGGTACCCGCACACACACACACACCTGCTGCACCAGGTACCCGCACACACACACGCACCTGCTGCACCAGGTACCCGCACACACACACGCACCTGCTGCACCAGGTACCCGCACACACACACGCACCTGCTGCACCAGGTACCCGCACACACACACACACCTGCTGCACCAGGTACCCGCACACACACACGCACCTGCTGCACCAGGTACCCGCACACACACACACCTGCTGCACCAGGTACCCGCACACACACACGCACCTGCTGCACCAGGTACCCGCACACACACACACAGCTGCTGCACCAGGTACCCGCACACACACACGCACCTGCTGCACCAGGTACCCGCACACACACGCACCTGCTGCACCAGGTACCCGCACACACACACGCACCTGCTGCACCAGGTACCCGCACACACACACGCACCTGCTGCACCAGGTACCCGCACACACACACACACCTGCTGCACCAGGTACCCGCACACACACACGCACCTGCTGCACCAGGTACCCGCACACACACGCACCTGCTGCACCAGGTACCCGCACACACACACGCACCTGCTGCACCAGGTACCCGCACACACACACACCTGCTGCACCAGGTACCCGCACACACACACGCACCTGCTGCACCAGGTACCCGCACACACACACACACCTGCTGCACCAGGTACCCGCACACACACACGCACCTGCTGCACCAGGTACCCGCACACACACACGCACCTGCTGCACCAGGTACCCGCACACACACACACCTGCTGCACCAGGTACCCGCACACACACACGCACCTGCTGCACCAGGTACCCGCACACACACACACCTGCTGCACCAGGTACCCGCACACACTCACACACCTGCTGCACCAGGTACCCGCACACACACACGCACCTGCTGCACCAGGTACCCGCACACACACACACACACACCTGCTGCACCAGGTACCCGCACACACACACACACCTGCTGCACCAGGTACCCGCACACACACACGCACCTGCTGCACCAGGTACCCGCACACACACACACCTGCTGCACCAGGTACCCGCACACACACGCACCTGCTGCACCAGGTACCCGCACACACACGCACCTGCTGCACCAGGTACCCGCACACACACGCACCTGCTGCACCAGGTACCCGCACACACACGCACCTGCTGCACCAGGTACCCGCACACACACGCACCTGCTGCACCAGGTACCCGCACACACACGCACCTGCTGCACCAGGTACCCGCACACACACACACCTGCTGCACCAGGTACCCGCACACACACACACCTGCTGCACCAGGTACCCGCACACACACGCACCTGCTGCACCAGGTACCCGCACACACACACACCTGCTGCACCAGGTACCCGCACACACACACACGAGCACCTGCCGCCCGACCACGACATATAATATAATAAAAACACAATTTGAGAAATACCTACCCATTTTGGAGTTATGGTCATTTAAACAAAATTTTGACATATACGTATTTTTTCGTTTACTCTTTAATTAAGTGGTTAACGAAATATTGTATGAAAAATTATTTAGAACAGCAACAAAAGTTGAATAGACTTCGCCTTAACATTGCTTTTACAAACAGACCCAGTTGTAAGGTTCCATCACTTTGGCATAATATGTTAAGGGGAAGCACGTGTGATGTTAATTCTTGATTTTTCGACATCTTTGTTATTATAAGAGTACGCTACGAAAATGCATCTTAAACTACACGCGATCACGATTTACTAAAATGTATGTAAGCTTTGTGTTGACACTGACATTTGAGTTTGTATCGGTTGATCCATAAGAGGGAGCCACCAGCGAGGAGAATGTAAAAACCTTGTTTGTTTTCAATCAAATCACTTATAGTTAAATTACAAATGTTTAATAATTGCTTTAAAAGTTATTTATGTTAGTCAATTTGCTTTAGTTTAGAAGTATTAGTAGGTGCGCCATTACCTTGGACATCCTGTATAAGCATGGTGTACCGTTTCTTGCTAACTAACACATTATTAGATTATAGTTATGATTAAAATGCAAATTAGGGCTGTAAATTATATATTGTCGAAATTACTTATAAAATTATAATCTATCTAAACTAAGAAGTTCCATTTGACGTTTCATACTTTTAACGTAAATAACTTTGTGCAGACGTAACCCACACAATTTCAATAACACTTTCCGTGAATCCATGGAATTATGAAGCTATTCTTATTTTATCACTAGACTTACAATACATAATCACTAAATTTAAACTAGAATCCTTTAAATAAAGCAAAATAACCTTTTTAAACAACATATTTTTTTTCTAGACGTCATTACAATGTCACCTCGTTAGGTCTTTTACCGGTAGAGTCGAGACTATTCAAACGCATTTGTATACGCATAATCGGTAAAAATATTTAAATAATCGACCAGATATAAAACAGTTGTGTTTTAATTTTTAAAAATACTGAACTTGCAGCTAATAATAGATATGCTGTCAACGAACATACATCAATAAATAATGAAATAATAATATTAATATAAATTAATTTATTATTAAATAATAGATTTGGATATTACAATGGAAATAAAGGCAGTATTGTAGGATACGGCACACATAGTGAGGAGGTTCCTCACTTTGGAGTATATGTATTGTATTGTATGTATGTATCATGTGTTCATAAGCATGTGCGTGATGTGGACTGGACTCAAAAAGTGTCTGCACCCGGGTGAAGCCGGGGCGGGCCGCTAGTAATAGATAAATCACTCCTTTTATTCCTAAATAGTAAAGTGACTTATGCAATTGTTGATGTCTCATTAGAATAAAAATGTTCATGAAGAAATAAACGAAATGATGTAAACTGAAAATATAAACTGTAATCGATTAAGAAATACAAACAAATATTATCGATATCTCTATATAATCGGATATTGTAAGAACCGATTTATTTGACAGCATCCCTATTTCCTAATGTCAAATGGAACTTCTTAGTTTAGATAGGGTATAAACACTTGATAAATAAATGATACGCGAGTACGCGCGGCGCTTGATAGCTAATTGCGAACTGACTTAGTAACTAGATTTGGGTCGAGGGTATTGTGACAAATTGCTGACTAAGGAAATTGTACGGTTGCAGTGTATAGTGAGAAAAACTTTTCTGGCCCGGTGAGAGAGTCACTGTTATCGTATTTGGTGTTGCCAGTAAAAATAAATTAAGCAACAAAGTGGGTAAATAAGTCATCGAATTAAAAATATTATCTAAAATACTATTGTATTATTATGTATATATAGTGCAGTTCCATTAATAATACATTAGTATGCGACTAAATCATAACCTACTTGTTTGAAGTTCGTTAAAAATATGAGAATATGCACACACAACATAATATGTATCTGGACTTGACGTTACACCTGGTAATTTGAAAGAAAGTACATGGGTAAAATGTTGACGTAATGTCAGCGAATGACAAGCAAATTAACATTTCAAAATGGCGTCGTTAGTTCCTCTTTCGGCCACTGGGCTAGCTTATCCCTTCCGGTGTCCATGAAGCTCATATTAGGCTGCCTGACAAGATTTATGTGATAGTTTTCCATTATTCTCTATGGTGTAGACTATTGTGTAGATCTGTCAAAAGTCTATTGTCTATACATGGACACCTGAGGGGTTAAGTTAGTGGCAGTGTAGACACGGTATGCAGCGTGTTGACGCGTCCCCCGCAGCTGGTGCGGCGCGGCGTGGTGGCGGGCGCGGTGGCGGGCGGCGGCGGCGCGGACGCGTGGCTCGGCCGCGGCGCCTTCCGCCCCGCGCGCTGCTTCCTGCCCTACCTCGACGAGATCAAGGTAGGCCTGCTCACAGCTTCACCTTCACGCTCAAACGGCTCCACCAATTTTGATGGAAGGAGAATAAATAAATACACCCAACAATCACATACATAGTCCTGACCCCACACTAAGATCAAGTCTTGTGTTGTATCAGGAACTACGAGAGACTTTTCGGACTCACAAACACCGAGACCCGAAACAAATACCCGTGGATTACACAAATAGTTGTTTTGGTGCGGGGATCGAACCCGCGGCCTCTCGTTTCACAGCCGGCGTCTAACCAACTGCGCCACGGAGGCTGTCGGCCAAGCGGCCATGGAGCATCCTTCTTTATGATTTTCAGTTTTTTTTTTATATTAATTTTATTTCGTGTGTCCCCCCAGGCGTTACTAGAAGACCAGGCGGTGCCGGAAGCGGAAGTGTCGCGAGTGCGGCGCGAGAGGTATCTGCACCGGATACCAGATACCTTGTACATGGTCAGTTTATACTTGTAAAGTTTCTTATGACAGACAAATAATTGTTACAAAAATGTATGATTATTGTCGAGTTTTATATAAAGGCTGCCCCGGTGGCGTAGTTGTACTACGGTGCGACTACAAAGCTGAGGTCTCGGGTTCGAATCCCGGGTAAAAAATATTTTTATTTCAAAACGTCTCGATTTAACTAATTTGGCCAGAGCCGAATGTCTTGAAAATAGAGATTTTTAAACTTTCCTAAAAGCTGTAATTGTTGACAAAATTTCAGCCCTGTAAGTTGTGGCCCAAGTTTGTATGTTAATTGGGGTTCTCTTTTCATTGTTTTGTATTAGCATTTTTTGCCCAAGACTTTCTCAGACAACGATGGCAGTAGTGATAAACCTGGGGGTTATTCTGTGCTTCCACATGACGTTCGAATGTTCGATTTCCGTACTTAAATTTATTAAAGCTTTGTATTTTCTATCGCACGTCGTAACTATAGACTAGGTACGGAGTGCACAATAAGTATCATAGCCTTATTCATGGACATATTCAAAACCTATTTTAGTTTTCGAATGTTTTGTATTCTTCGCTCAAATTGAATTCTAAAGTTGTTCGAAAGGGACAAAACATTCGATAAGGCCGATAGGGGATAGTGTATTTTTCAGCAGTGGGAAACTCATAAATTGTATGAGGGCGTTGTACATTCGCACGTAGTATCGGATTATAGACCCTGCCGTGTGTGCAGGTGGCGGCGGCGCGCGGCGCGGGGGCGGGGGGCGCGGCGGGCGGGGCGGGTGCGTGCGCGCCGGACGCGGCGTGCGTGGCGCCGGGCGTGCTGGCGGCGCTGCGCGCGCGCGTGCGCGAGCTGGCGCACTCGCAGCCGCAGGCGCGCGCGCTCGCGCTGCACGCCGCCGACACGCGCCCCGTCTACCGACAGGTGCGTGCCTCTCTCTCTCTCTCTCTCTCTCTCTTCAGCCACAGTCCACTGCTGTAGCCTTAGCACGAAAAATTATCGAATTCGTAATGTAAACGTATCGAGGACTTGATACGATAACCAGAGACGGTAGTCCGTACTCCGTAGCACGAAGCACATTCCGTCGTTTATATCATTCGAGTTTTGTTTACGTTACTACTCGATTACGATACGAATACTTTTTCGATAGCTGTTTGTGCTAGAGCCACTAAACACAGGCCTCCTCCAAGAATCTCCACATCAAACTGTTGGAAACATCCAGCGACGCACTGCAACCTAAACTAGGTCATCCGTACTCGGTCGGGCTTCCGACACTTCGCTTGCCTGTACATAGGCCATGTACAAGTCACTCCAGAACCTTTCGGACCCAACGGTTATTAGTTCTTCATTCAAGTATACGTATTGAGTGCGGGCGCGGAGCTATACTGAATTAAACACAAAAAGAGTAATTGAAATTAGTCCAGAAATGACGGAGATATCGATGAACATACATACAACCCGAGACCGAAAAGTGTTTTAGCTCTTAATACCCACGACACGAGATTTGATCTTAGTGTGGGGTCAGGTGGTGGGGGACTATATACCGGGTATATCAAGACTGCGACCGAAAACGAAGCCAGGTGGTAGTTTTAGTGGTTACAAATACGATGCAAATAAAAATTTCGCCAAAATAATGAGTTTATTTTTTAGAATTTTTAAAAATCGTCGTGTTTGGGTGTTAAATACCTAGTTAATACGAAAATACTAATTTAAACCCTTCCGTACCATTGCGTGTTTAAAAATAAAAAGGTATACACCTTAAACTATGTTTTTATCACCCAAATACGACGATAAGTAAAAGATTACCAAAAAAAAGTTGACGATTTTTTTTGCGAAATTTTTAGTTGCATTGTGTTTGAAGTCACTAATACTACCACCTGGCTTCGTTTTCGGTCACTGTCTTGATATACCCGGTATGTGACTGTTGTTATGTATTTATTTATTGTTCTCAGATCGCGTTACGTGCTGTGAGAGAGATGTCGTTGCCTGATTCGTGTGCTGAGTTGCTGCTCGCTGAGATTGAGAACGACAGGTGAGAGATGGTGCTGGGTTTGTGCAAATATTGAATGAAACTGACGTATTGGTAGTGTCAAATTTAAAAAAAAAGGCGAGGGTGGTTTCAATCGCTATTCCATGTATATTTCTAACTCATATAGTTGGTATGCAAAAATTATTAATTTACGTATTAAGTTTCCATTTTACAACAAGCAAATATGTTATGTTCACGTGTCGAACACATTATAACATCGATAAGTCTAGTTAAACGTAGTCACAAAACTACAATTCACTCAGTACACCCTACACTACAATTCCCTCAGAGAGCGCAACGCTGAAGACTGGGAGTCTCCGCAGCTCGAGCGTCGGTCCGCACAATCCGAACACAACGAACAGTGGCAAGACAACGAGCAGGACGGGGAGTGTTGCAGGTGAGATATTTGTAGTCTAATGAGGTATTTGTAGTCTTATTTATTTACAGATATTTGTGGTCTAATATCCCGTGAGCTCGGTACTTACGTCATATTACAAAAGTTGAATGTTTTCCTGCACGTGACTCTAACATAAGCTTCACGTAAAGTTCTAAGTATTCTGAAAGGCAAGTTGCAACAGCTTTCTAGTCGTCGAAAAATGTATTTGTTGTACTGCACTGTATCAGCCCATACACGTCCCACTGTAGGGCACGGGCCTCCTCTACAATCAAGAGTACAATTGAGAGGGGTTAGGTCATATAGTCCACCACGCTGGCCTAGTGCGGGTTGGCGGACTTTACATACCCAAGAAACTCTTACAAATCGCTACGGTATGCAGGTTTCCTCACGATGATTTCCTTCATCGATATAGTGCGTGATGATTGAACAGTCAGTCAATGTAATGTATTTTTTTAAATATGCTGTGTGTTTGTGGAAGTTGCAAATGCTTCCAGTCAAGATATGTATGTAAATATGTTGTATGTCCGCAGGTCCGCGGGCGCGCGCTGCGTGTCGGGCGCGCACGCGCCGCACGCACACGCCGGTAAATATCTTTTATATATCTATATTATATTGTTTAAACTAAGCTATGACTTGGATAGAAAAAATATGTTGAAATCTGCCCAAAAAGGGTTTAAATTTTAAGTAACATAGTATTTTTATTACATTGTTAAATATAATTAAAATAATATGTTAATATTGTTTAACATTAAATGTTCAAATTTTAAATTATATTTATTTAAGCGAATAACAACTTGAATTTCCTTGAGATTTTGTACCTATTTGTAAAATTAAGTACAAAAGTAATTTCGATAAAGGTATTATATTCAGTGACTTGTTTCAGATAATTCTCGAGCGGGTACTTGCAGACGCGAGGTGCCCGGACGATCCGTGGATGCTGTAAGACACAGGTACTGTTATCATATCTATAAAAAACCGTACTCGGTTGAGAAACAAACAAGTCATTTGTTTATCCATAGACGCAATAGTGAGTAGAGTATAGACAATAGATCACATAGATACAATATCTCGTAACTCGATATCTATGAAAAAACATTATTCTCCGTGGCTGGTTGGTTAGATGGATGTGAAACGAGCGGCTGTGGGTTCGATTTCGCACCGAAATGATTGTTTGTGTTGATCCATAGGTATTTATTTCGGGTTCAATTTTGTGAGACCGAAAAGTCTCTCGCAGTTATACGACTCCAGTATCGATCTTAGTGTGGATCAGGACCATATAAGTGAATGTTGGGTATATTTATTCATTTATTTGGTTTAATTTACAATTCACATTTTTTGGTCCGTCACCTAACCACGAAAGCTGTGAAGTAATCTAAACGTCGGAAAATTAAAACTGTAAATTAAATCAAATCCACAATAAAATCCGTAAAAAATAAAAATATTTAGTTATCGAATGTTTTATTTTAATACCATGAGATAATTGTAGTCATTATACTACACAGGGAGAGTCTCTGGGGCGGTCGACTATCCGCCGCGGTGCCAGACGTGGCGATGGCGCCCAACGCCAACACGCATCTATTGTCGTCGCTGTCGTCTGCGCATTATGTCGCGCACCCGCTGTCCAACGGTGAGTGGGCTGAGTTAGGTGTAGTCTTTTGACTACCGGGCACTCAGTGGACTACAAAACACTCAGTAGACTACAAATTGCATAGTAAACAAGACATTTTTAGATAAAACTACTTGTTACTTTGTGTTGTACATTTAGTTAAATACAAAATTGAATCATTTTTTTGTTTTTATCTTCTCTTGAAGCTTTTTTTATCTTATTGTATCGTATAAATTGTTTTTTTTAGCAAAATTATTTTAACATAAAATAAATTCCATTCAATGTTATTGCTATGAGACATGCTGTTTGTTAATTATTGTTTTCAATTTAGATTTCGGCGGCGTGGTGCTTCAGTTGGACTTGGGTGACGGAGCCACGCACACGCCGCGACCAGGTCAGTTCTATGCGATATTACAAGTATAATGCGAGAAGAATATGAATTTCAGACTGAAATTGTTGTGTACTGCGGCAGGGTCTCGAGCGCAGCGCGCGCACGCCGCGGCGCAGAGCAACCGCCACCACCGCGACCACGTGCAGGTCAGCACACACCATACATACATACACTCACGCCTTTATTCCAGAAGGGTAGGCAGAGACGCCACCAGGACACCCACGTTTCGCCTTGTATGTTCCGTCCCATGATGTGATAGGGGCGAGCCTATCGTCATATCGGGCACAAATTCCTGACTCCGGGCTGATAATGAATAGAAAAACCCAATATCACTTTGCCCGACCTGGGATTCGAACCCGAGACCTCAGTTTTGTAGTCGTACCGTAGTACAACTACGCCTACACATATAAATAAAACAACATATTTCTATGATATTTTTGATTTGGTCCTTCGAGCCGGATCTTGAAGCAAACGATTCGCCTGATGGCAAATAATTACCGAAATTCGTGATAATTCTGAATTATTTTGGATACAATTAGTAAGAACACCGACGGGAGTAAAAGAAGAATATTTTAATTTAACAGCGTCCACGGCACTGTTGGTTAGTCGCCGGCCGTGAAACGAGAGGCCGCGGGTTCGATCCCAGCATCGAGAAAAATATTTGCGTCATTCACAGTATAATTTGACTTTAATAATTTGGTTTGGACACGGTGAAGACATTAGGTGTAATATTTGTGTACGTTGCAGGCGATGTCGTGTCTGCGCGCGAGGCCGGACGACGACGAACTGCGAGCCGCCATCGAACTGTCTGTTATACGAGGTAATTGTATTACTGTACTGAAATTTCATTATTGTATGTGTATATGTATATAAAACTTTAAGGACCTCGTTCACCATCTTTAAGTAAACCGTTGATTAGGCTAGTCTGTTAGAATATAACCTTATATCAAAATAATATTGAAAAAGTATAATAAAAAAAATTGTCTATTCTCAACTGTCAACTCGTTGGTTTTATTATAGTCAACGGTTAAAGTCACCCGTAACACCACATGTCGATTTCACGATGCTCCAGTAATACTAATCCTATGATTACACTAATCAATACTTTACTGGCTAAATCGTCTGCGAATTAGCGTATTTACATGTTGGTTAAAGTACGGTTAAAATCTCAACCCCCTTCTTTATTTTTAAGAAAAAATATGTTGATACTTCAGTAAGAGGCAAGGCGGGTAAAATTTGACCAATGATTTATTAATAATATTCTATAATCATTGCATTTGACGCAATGTTGAACGAATGATTCGTTCAATTTCTTATGTCATTCACTTAACCAGCACGTTACTTTATTTTCACTTGTGAAATCGACTGAAGATACTCTGCACATTTACTTGGCAAATAACGCTACTCAAAAAGTAACTAATCAACGGTTTACTTGAAGATAGTGAACGAGGCCCTAAGACAGATGATGGGACAGACAAACAGCCAAAATTTAATTTTTTTTTTGTTCCATTACGTAAAGTCCCCAAATAATAGCATATTTTACATATCTTCCGTGTACAGACAACGTGTCTATGAAGATTATGAATTATAATAAATAATATTGTGTGGTTGCAGCGTACTCGTCGCTAGAGGGCGGGTGCGGCGCGCGCGCTCGCTCCGCGCCGCGCCACGAGCTGCGACATAACCGTATGTACTCGCCTATATACTGGACTAGATATACAGGGTATATCAAGACCGCGACCGAAAACGAATCCAGGTGGTAGTATTAGTGATATCAAACACAATGCAAGTAAAACTTTCACAAAAAAAATCTTCAATTTTTTTTGTAATTTTTTACCTATCGTCGTATTTGAGTGATAAATACATACTTTTTTCTAAAATTATGACGTACACCGCTTTATTTTTAAACATGTAATGGTACATTAGGGTTTAAATTACTATTTTTGCAAAAAACTAGGCATTTACCCCCCAAAAACGACAATTTTTAAAAAACTAAAAAAAATCCGTCGCTGTTTTTGCAAAATGTTTAGTTGCATTGTGTCTGTAACCGCTAAAACTACCACGTGGCTTCGTTTTCGGTCGCGGTCTTGAGATACCCGGTATTTACCTGCATGTTATCATATGTATGTGGTGCTGAGACTTTGGACTAGGCACAGTAATAATAGTTCCAATTCATATGAGTTTTTAACTGAATAACTCGTGCAAAGTGGAGTGTTACTTAATACAGCGTTGATCTCTTGTACAAAATATTTATTTAATTTGTCGCCAGAGTAACTACTGGACATAATGACACTTAACATCTTATGTCTCAGGATGGCGAGCGCAGTGGAATGCCAATTGTCAAGCATTGCTTTGTAATTCATGATGTTTGGTTATGCTACTGTCCATGAGCGGTCGTATCGCTTACCATCAGGCAAACGGCATGCTCGTCTCGCCATACCTGCAATAAAAAGTCTGGTCGCAGCTGTGACCGATAATTGTCTGACTCAGCTACATGTTATTATGTGGAGCAAACCAGAACACAATGTTTATTTTCAGTAGACACTTTAAGTGACGTACGGGCGTCAAACAAGGTAGCTAACAATACTAAAAAAATTTAAAAAAAATATCATAAAATGTGTGAAAGTCTTAAATTCTAACGCCTCTATTCATGGACAGTTTTAAAACCCATTTTAGACATCCAATGTTAGGTCTTTTTCGCTCAAGCTGAATTCTAAAATCGTTCGGAAGGCACAAAACATTCTATAACTAAAAGGTTTTAAAACTGTGTATGAAGACAAATGTTTGTGTGAACCACAAATATTTGTTCCGGGTCTGGGTGTTTGTGAGACCGAAAAGTCTCTCGTAGTTTCTGATACGACACAAGACTCAATCTTAGTGTGTGGTAAGGACTATGTATGTGACTGTTGGGTGTATTTATTTATAAATTTATTTAGAATAAGGCGTTAATATTGTTGTTTGTTGAGTGCGTTGTATAATCTGCAGCGGGCGCGGCGCGCGCGTCGCCGGCTCCGGCCGCGAGAGACCTGCACACGCCGCCAAGACTTACCGGTCAGTCAAATTACACACACATATGTTCTTTTTTTCAAAATCGTGGGGTTCAATTCCTCGCTAGGAATATTGATTTATCAAAAATCCAAGTATGCAGTTTTAGTTTTTATCAAAATCAAGCTCGTGACTCCTTTCAGTATTTTTCGCTATTCCTCATAGTTTCGGATTTGGCTATCCACGCCCACTTGAAAAACTCACCCTGTATATACAGGGTGTATCCCGACTGCAACCATAAACGACGCCAGGCGGTAGTATTAGTGACTTCAGACAATACAAATAAGATTTTTGCAAAATAGCGATGAATTATTTAATGCAATTTTTTAAAATCATCTTGTTTGGGCGATAAATACCAGGTTGGCAAATGGCAATTTTAACCCTTGTTTACCATTGCGTCTTTAAAAATAAAAAGGTTTACATCATTATTTTAGGAAAACCATGTATTTATCACCCAAATAAAACAATAATTATAAAATTACAAAAAAAATAAGACTTTCTTTTGAAGTGTGTAATGTCAAAGTTGAAGTTAATTTAAAATGTTCTTTCCGTGAGGAATTCGATCAATTTTCTTGAAAAGTAGACTTGTTTTAACATATTTTGGAGTGTAGTTTTAAAGCTCAGCTATTAATCATTGCAAAACGTGAATCCCAATAATAAATAATATAAACTACTTGTCACACTGTCACAAAGTGTAGCTCAAGGTAAATTTTTTTGAATTTTTACAAGAAAGGCTGTATCTTGAGAACTATCGGGGATAAGACTATATTTCTTTTTGTTTCTGTGCCGTCATAGTTTGGTCTATCTCTGGTTACCAGTTTATCGTCTAGTTCTGGGACACCCTGTATACATACAGACGAAGCAAATAAAAGTGTGTTATAAAAATTCCGACGAATTGAGAACCTCCTCTTTTTTTGAAGTTGGTTTTAAACTAATGATCGAACGAATGGAGGGCAAGAGATCAAGGGACAGGAACCCAAAGCCCTGGACGGATCAGATCCGCACCACACTCAACATGACCGTGACTGAAGCGATTCAAGTCGCCAAAAACCGGACCAGATCGGAACGGACCCAGTGACTTATATTCTACCGATAGACGAGACGCGTCATAGAAATAAAGTGCCCCCGTATTTTAAAAGCACACTGCAATATTACATCACCTACCTGGTATTTTATTAAAACATTGAAACTTCAGACGATTTGCTTTCGGTTTGACGGCGAAACATTCATTTATTATTCATTTATTACTTTTAAACGTATGCGATAAGGCGTACTGCACTTTCACTGTCGCAAGTAAGTGGGACACATTTTGTGTACTGAATGTCTTATCTATTGTAACATTGATATCGATGACCGGACCGGATTGTTTCCCGGATGACTCACGACCCTCAGCATTGGGGAATCGACGCAAGGAAGAAGGAGGATAAACTATTGAACATACGACGATGAATGATATGGAAAACTATGTATATGTGTTGCAGTGAGCAGGTCGAGCGCGGGTGCGGGGGGCGCGGGGGGTGTGGGTCCGTCGGCAGGGGGCGTGGCGGGGGGCGTGGCCGAGGCGCGCAGCCCCAGCGGAAGCCCCTCGCCGCGGAGACTGCCGAGACACGACTACTCCCTGTATAGACATGATTACAGGTAAATTGATATAAGATATATGTGTCTCTTTCACTCTTATGGAGTGGCGCTATGTGCCGTCTCGTTCTGGTACCCGGTGTAGTTTCTGGTCGAGTGTGAAACGAGAGGCCGCGGGTTCGATCCCCGCATCGAGAAAAATTTTTGATCCACATGTATTTATATCGAGTGTATTGTAAGACCGAAAAATCTTTCGTAGTTTCTGATACACGACACAAGTCTCGACCTTATTGTGGGGTCAGGACTATGTATGTGTGGTATGTATTTCTACATTGTCTATGCCTTGCGAAAAAGGCGGGAAACCGATGCGCGCGCTTTTTCACTTGTCTTCTATCAGTAAGTAATAAACGAGCATCTCCTGGACTGGTTGTTTCATTGTGCTTCCACATATTTATCAATGTGACTGTTGGGTGTATTTATCTTTTGAGTCGTTATAATCGTCGGCCAATGTAATTTAAATATGGCTTCACCTCTTAAAAATTATTTTTGTAGTATAATAACGGCTCTTTAAATATTGGTCCCACAGATTGGACCCGTCGTACGGCGGTTCCGGCTCGACGTCTCGAGGCCACAGCCCCAACAACTACGCGTGAGACCGCGCCCAGCGCTGGGCAAGGAACCCCACAAGTGGACTATGACGTGTAATGTTATGTATATAGTGTCACAAGACTACTTGAAAATGAAATTTAACAGTGAAATAGCGGTGAAACTTGAAAAATCACTGTGAAAATAGCTGTGATTTGCTACTTGAGTCATTGAAGGTGTATGTGTAAAATGTTAAAGACTGTATGTATGATTGAGATTTAGTGATCCGGCTCGAAGGATCATTTTTTCGTATTTGGTGCTGGATTCTTGAATATAATGAATATGTGGTTTGTTCAAAAAACCTCATGATTACTTTGTGTAAGTGTTAAATTAAATCTAAAATCAAAAATGAATTTAAATATTTTTAATATGTACCAAAAAATTGTCACTGAAATAGAAAATAACTATAATTTCCACTGGACTTCAAATAGTAACAATTTTCAAAGTATATTATTTGATATTTTAACTATCTGGTGCATTTATACAAATATTTATGAATCCAGTACTGAATGTAATTATATTTGTTTTAATATATCGAATGACGTAAAATTGCACTGGTGTTCATAGTTTAATATATATTTTTATCCGAATGTGTTTCGCTTCTACGATTTAACTATCATAAAACTTGGCATTCATTTTGTCAGGGATCAAGTATATTATATATAGGTGTTTTATACAGAAAACAAGTTACTGTTGTTGAGAGATAGGATAATAACTAATTGCTGTTCCCGAAGGATTAATTATTTTATTATTTATTTATTTATTAAATACATAAAGATACAGAACGAAAAATACAATTATAATCCCACGAAACCGAGATTCGGATTGACCGTGGAGTGTCATTTTACAAAATAAATGTAAAAAATATTAAATTTAGACAAAAAACAAAATATCACTTCAAAACTTATAAACAATAAAACAATAACTAGACGATTGTATGAAAAAAAGACGGCATATTTAATTAAATAATTTGTAACATCATAGTTTAATTGCAATATTTTAAACGATAATTTTATTGAAATAAAACTATTTTATACGGATTTTATCGCGATTTGGTTTAATTTTTACATTTTTTAACTTCCCGTCTGAGTCTGCCCCGTGACCACGAAAGCTGAAAAGCAATCGAAACGTCGGGAAGTTAAAAAATGTAAAAATTAAACCAAATCGCGATAAAATCCGTATAAAATAGTTTTATTTCAATGTGTAACATTCGCGTAAATCTAAGAAACGATAATTTTATATCAAGAAAAAAATGTCCTCGAGTTATCTTGCCAAATAGGCCGGCATGGTGTACGGCCTAACCCCTCTCAATCGAATTCTTGATTGTAGAGGAGTCCCGTACTCATTAATACAGTTATTTTCAAAGCAAAGAAAGCCATAAATAATAGTAAAAAATATATTTTTAACTATGACACCACATTTCATGCCTGCAAAGGATTTTAATAATACAACGACCGTTGGACTATGGGTGGCTGACAATGTTTTACAGTGACATCTAGTGGCGGGGGTTTGAGTTAGCAATTAAGTTTTGGGTTTATAGATGGCGCTAGTTTCTTAACCATGGGTTTTAGAGTATTTTCTTTTTTTTTTTTTTTGATTTATCCATGAATGATGGCTTGTTAATTATTGGTATCATTTAGTATAATTGAAAACAACAAAAGGTCATCGACCACGAATGAAATGAAATGTCATTTTAACACAGAAATAATAAAAAAATATACATTTCGTTCAATAATTTTGGTATTAAACCTTTTATTGTAATATTTTTTTAATTAAAAATATTTTTTTGTTTTACATTATAACATATTTCTCGTATTTTCTTCGTCAAATATGGAAGAGCATTAAAAATTACTAAATCAATCAAAATCCCGCTATAGGTCCAAACATGATATACTCAAAACCATTGAAAACGCCCACCAATAGTTCAACACCGGGTTCGAACCCACTGATCTCACTACAACGGACACAAAGCCTACACGGCATTACTATGTACTATATAAAATATATTTCCCACTGTTGGGCATAGACTACATAAATAAAAAAGGGGGGTTGGACTTTAAGCAGTGGCGGATTATCCCTAAGGCAAACTAGGCACGTGCCTAGGGGCGCGCGATGATTTCGGATATCTTCGTTTCTATGCAAAACCATCTGATGTTATAATTATGTTACATACGAATCGCATTCGTTCGCTTAATGAACAATACATTCATGTTATGTAGGTATTTTTTTAAATATAGTTGCTAGAGTGTTTGAGAGCCTTTGAAGTGCATGCCTAGGGCGCTCCCAACATGTAATCCGCCCCTGACTTTAAGAGAAGCAAGAGTCGGACGCTACAAAGATGGACGACCTGGTTAAGGTTGCAAGTAGTCGCTGGATGCTTCCGATGTGGAGATCTTGGGGGAGGCCTGTGTTCAGTGGACTTCCTGAGGCTGCAGAGAGAGAGAGAGTATAAAAGGGAGGGGTTAGCAAAGTGAAGGAGGGCGCGTAAAGTTCCATTCCTAGCCGTGGGATATATAAGATATATAGTACATGGTAACAATAATATTGTAAATATATTGTTTATATAGATATAATTCTCAGCGGACGTCGAATCTTCTCTATACTTCGGAAGAAGTAGTGCTTGTACGGTGGCTTTGAGGCCTGCAAAATGATTGCAACTAGTAATAGTTGTTTAATGAAAATATTTTGAAGGTTTTCTTGCCTGGGTATCTTCATTTTATTTTTGTATTATTTGAAAATATTTGTGTAAATATATTAAATATGAAATGTAATAGCAATAATAATGTTAAGTAAGATGTATAGTTTTCTGTTACAATAAAAATATATACTACATGAATAAATACGTAAAATGACTACATGAATATATGACTACAGTAATATAAAATAACTACAAAAATATTTTTTTTACTAATCAAAGGTAAGAACTTCTACAAACTTCTCTAACTTATACAACTGCTAAACACTACTTCTTCCGAAGCAGCAAGAAACGGTAATAAGGCCTACAATGTTATCGACGTCCGTTCTCGCCTTGGAGTTTTTGAGAGGTTGGTGAAGATTTTCAAAGTTTGTCGGATGCCCAATAACCTTTCCTCTTCCCATCCTTTTTTCTCAGCTCCCCTCCCGATGTGACAACACATCCATGATCCAGCGTTGTGATGTTCATGTGCAGTGATCACTTATCAGGGACCTGTTTGCTCGTTGCCGGACCTATTGTATTAATTAAAGAGATTGAAGAACATTTGTATAGGAAACGTTGATTGATTAAAGTCAGTGGTGAAAAATTTTACTTTTGGACCCATGGTTTGGTTTAGTATTGTAATTTAATAGTATTTTCCTCCAAAATTATATATTTACAATTTGAGTCGGTGCTTTGCAGTGCGAAACCTCCATATATGTCGATTATTTCCGGCTTCCCTTTTCTAATTTTTGTTTCTTATAAAAAATACCTTATACTGCTTTGATAGAAGTACCTATTGAATCAATTCGTTTAACTCCATACATCTGAACGCAAGTTGAAGCTGATATTATTAGTGCAATATTACACTCATCTCGTGTTGGTATATATACGCCCAATGGTGGGAAATTGTTATTTTTGTTATAATTTATCTATCATCTATTGGCGGTGACGAAATTTGGAACTACAAAAATAAAATTTAAAAAATCTATCTAACGCATTGTTGGGAACATGTTTTGATAATATAAACAAATATTTATACTCGTAATTTAATAGTATTAACATGTTCCATGTAATGAAATGTGAAGAGAGAAAAACTTTTATTATTTTGACAACAACGCTTTCAGCGACAGAAAATCGTAGACTACCTGTATAATTATAATTAAATGGCAAATTTTCGTTGCAGAATCAATTTCTATACCGATATATCTATCTCTGTCACTCTTAGGCTACATTATCTTCCATCCCGTTCGTTCTACCATCGGTACTAGTGCATATTTAGCAAACCTTTTCAGTTTTCACCCCCACTTAAAAACCCAAAGGCGTTGTAACTGTATGTAATGATTGACCAATGTTGAACACGAGTTTAAGTGTTGAATGGTATACAGGGTGATACTAACATATGGTATTTAATTAAGATCACATGTTAATAACCACCCCAGGTAGCATTTTACCAAGTTTGAAAAAAAACTGCCTGGTAGTTTTGTAAGAAATTGCAATTTTAGTTTTCAAGGCTTTTGATCAATCTTAGGTCTTTAAACGGTCTAAGTAGGTTCCCGAACGGAACTTAAGCTCAGCTAAGCGGTAAAGATACTCGTATCTATACGCGGTGACCAAAAATAATAAAAACTAAATCACGATTTTTGACAAAAAAAACAACGGATTTTTTAAAAATTTTGTTCAATGTCACCTGGGGTGATGAGAAACGTGTGGGTTAAATTAAATACCTTTTGTTAATATCACCCTGTATATAATGTTATGTAAAGTTATTTATATACTGTAGATTTCGAGAATATTTGACCCCTTGGTAGATTTCCATATATTTTTTTCACTCAACAGTCGTACATAGTCCTGACCCCACACTAAGATCGAGTCTTGTGTCGTGTCAGAAACTACAAGACATTTCGGTCTCACAAACACCCATGCCCGAGACAAATACCTGTGGATCGCACAAATATTTGTTTCGGTGCGGGGATCGAACCCGAGGCCTCTCGTTTTACAGCCGGCGTCTAACCAACATGAAATTTGTTTTTTATTATATTGTATCAGCCCATACACGTCCCACTGCTGGCACGGGCCTCCTCTACAATCGAGAGTACGATTGAGAGGGGTTAGATATAGTCCACCACGCTGGCCTAGTGCGGGCGGACTTTACATATTATAGAAATTCTTACAAATCGCTATGGCATGTCTATGATGTCTCTAATGGTACTGTTTAAAAAATATTTTAGGGTCTGTATTCAAATAATTCCAGATATGTTTCTTAATATTTTAAGCAAGGATTTAACCCCTCCGGTGTCGATGACGCTCATATTAGGCGTCATGACAAGATTTATGTGACAGCTCTCTATTATTCTCTATTGTGTAGACTATTGTGTAGAGCTGTCAAAAGTCTATTGTCTATACATGGACACCCGAGGGGTTAATTATATTCTCGAAATCTAACAGTGTTATTGCAGATATGTTCATATTGTTAAATATTTCATTGCTGTGTTAAATTTACATTAGGTGCGGTCGAGGGATTTTAAAATATGTTTTTACCCTTAATAAAAATGAAATAATAATTAATCGGTACATAAAAGGAATAACGTAAATTATACATAAAACATATAACCTCCTTTTTTAAAGTCGGTTAAGTATGTTAACTAAAGGTTGAATAGACAACGGACCTCGGAGATTATACCTGTGGACATATTATCATATTTAATTTTAATCTAAATCTCGACCGCACTATGTGTTTAAATCGTTGTACAATTTTGCAGCCCGACTTTCATTTTTATTTCTCTTGCCATATAAAACGGATTTTGACACGAAAACTTTATCGAGTATAATTCCAGAGGTTACTTTATTAAGGATGCCCACATTCGGCCGGAAAATGACCACCGTATTAAGTCAAATTTTTGAAGTTTCTTTGGGACCGGACGTTTGGAAAATTATGAGAGTAAATTACGATGCGCGCGCACAACGACATCGCATAAGCGACATGATGAAGATTACAAGTACTAGGAACTGATGAAGTTGACGGAGATGTTTTTGTTCTAAACAGGTAATTATAGGCGATATTAGCAAATTTATCATTTTTAGGCAGTTTTTCCATACTTCAAGTACCAGGAGCGCACGAATGTCGCGGAGGTGTTTTTGTACTACTGTTGTACTGTGTTTGACTACAATGCGTCTGAATATAATCGCAGTGTTCAAATAGTTTGCCGTATGGCTTAGCCATTTCATAGAAATGTCGGCTAATTACTTAACACTACGCTCAAAAGACCCAGGATTATATTATTGCTCGCAACTTCGTCAGCATGAAAATGTTTATCCGGAAAAAAACTCCTGCTATACATTTTCCCGGGATAAAAATGAGTTGTGTTAATCTAGGGTATCGGCTACCTTCATACTCAGGTAAATTGGTCAAGCTGTTTGAGCGTGAAGGAGTAGCAAATACAAACATTCGCCTTAATATTATTAGTAGGATCGGTCCGCTAACCCGCACTAGGCCAGCGTGGTGGACTGTACTAATCTCTCTCAACCGTACTCTCGATTGTAGAGGAGGCCCGTGCCCTGCAGTGGGACGTGTATGGGCTGATACATATATATATATTTATAGTCATACAGGGTTAGCCCAAAAAGAGGAATGCTTTAGTCCTTATGAACAACTTTCATTATGGGGCCAATCCTGAAATCGCGAAAAATCTTGCCGTTTCATACAAAAATGATCTTTTGATGCCGTTTCATGCAAAATGTATGGAATAGCTGATTTTCTCGCGGGTTCAGGATTGGCCCCATAGATACAGTTCATTGCATATCACCCATTCGTCATTCTCCTTCTTTCCTTCCATCGTTCTGAGTCTCCGTGGGTGGTTGGTTAGATGTCGGCTGTGAAACAAGAGGCCGCTTCAATCCACCGAGACAAATGTTTGTGTGACACAGGTATTTGTCACGAGATTGGGTGTTTGTGAGACCGAAAAATCTAGTAGTTTCTGATATAACACAAGACTCGATTTTAGTGGACTTGGACTATGCATGTGACTGTTGCGTGTATTTATTATTATATTTCGGCCTAACCCTGTATAAAAGATACTCTATCTGCACTGCGCTTACCATCAGGTGCTTTGTAGAAGCTTAGTCGTGCCGGCATAAAAATACTTCTGATAATGATAGTAACTTCTGGAATATAACTAAACGGAGCTGCAAAGACTGAAAAAAGTAAATTGTTTATTATTATTTGTATAGATAGATATAGATATAAAGTTGTGCCGTGTCTGTCTGTTTTGTGACGTCACTAAAAAGTTTTTTTTTCAAGTGCCAGATATTTTTCTGCAAGGGCCAGGTTAAAAGTACCCTCAGCTCAAACCCAATGACGCCTACCCTGAACCGACGAGAATGCATGAAGAGATTGATGAAAGTAGACGAAGCGAAAGTATGTCAAGATCGAGCAAAGTAGAGATCCATAGTCTCTGCTTACCCCTATGGGATACAAGCGTGACGTTTATGTATGTATGTAGATATTTTTGGGAAAAAATGACGGTCGTAAAATCATTACATGTGTTAATATAAAGAAGAGGGAGATACACATGAATTCATTAATATACACTAAGGCAGCGCATGTCCTAAACCACGCCGACATTATTATGGCGACCGACATAAGACATTCAATCTTGGAAATCATATTCAGACATTGTAGCCAGAGTAACTACTGGACATAATGAGACTTAATATCTTATGTCTCAGGAGCGAGCGCGGTGGAATGCCAAGCATTGCCTTGTAGTTCATGGTGTTGTTTGGTCTTGCTGCTGTCCATGAGCGGTTGATTCGTTTACCAACAGGCGAATGCCATGCTCGTCTTTCCATTCATTGCAATAAAAAAATACAAAATCAGTTGGATTGAAATGGGTATAACGATGTTATTTGATGACAATGTATCGCGATTGTAAACGTTGACAGTTTTCTATGAATGCCAATTATAATTTTTCGCTCCTTTTTATCCTGGATTTAAAAGGCGAGTATTATTGACGTCGCTTATTTGTCTGATGTGGCTATGTTGAGAAACATCGATGCCCCCATCTTAAGCCAAAGGTATTTTAATAATGCTTGATTTGAGACTGCCTCGGTGGCGTAGTTGTACTACGGTACGACTACAAAGCTGAGGTCTCGGGTTCGAATCCTGGGTCGGGCAAAGTGATATTGGGTTTTTCTATTCAGTATCAGCCCGGAGTCAGGATTTTGTGACCGATATGGCGTTAGGTTCGCTTATCACATCATGGGACGGAACATACAAGGCGAAATGTGGGTGTCCTGGTGGCGCCTCTGCCTACCCCTTCTGGGATAAAGGCATGTATTTATGTATGTATGTATGATTTGAGAAAATAATGCACTATTATAAGATTATAAAAAATATGAGTTTACGTTCTTACCCCCTCCATTCTTGTATTACGATTTACGGTGTTCTCCAACGCACCCTAATTGTTTCTGTTACGCCCTTTTAGTCCCAAAACAGACAGACTCATACAAAATTGTGTAATTCCATTATAAAAGAATATTAATGAAGGAATGTATAAAATATTGAAAATATATTAGTGTTTAAGTGTAATACCGACCGACACGGGTATTTTGTCACAATGTCGTCATTGATGACGTCACATTTCAGTTACTGAAACTAGAGTCAAATGCAGTGAGGAGAATACATTAGGTGAAATGTAGTCTCTACACTACACTACATTTATAGACTACTCAATATTTTAAGACTACGTTGAGTGAATTGTAGTCATCGGTTATTATAAGTGTTCATAGACGGTGCGATGGCTATAGCTCATGTAGTACATAGACTACAGCATGTAGTCGTTTTAATGTTTATCCTGTCGGTCGGAAGTTGTTAATGATTATGTATAAATAAATATTTATTCACATTTATGACTTTTATTATTATTGGGATGTGGGATATTGCTGTCTTTGTCACTCGTTCGCAAAATATGGACCGTCTCGCTCTGTCCCGTGTGTCTGGTATGGATAGATTATTCTCGCAAAGGCAGCTCTAGTTTATCACCGTAATGTGTGTTATCCATTTTTTAAATAATATAAGTAAGCCAACATATGATTTATGGTATTGATATTTACTATCAATGAACCTTCATAGCGTAACAAAACTTAATTTTATTGCTATTGATATTTTATGCCAAGTTAAATCCACCTGGTTCAAAGTTACCCCAGTTAATTGTGTCTAGGACATTTAAAAATCTATGGACGGCGTTATGGTCAATCTTCCTCTGCTTATAATTACCAAGTGAGAATTACTAATTAATCTGTGGTGAGAATTGACGTTTAACTTGACAGCTCTCCTGCGTAAATAGTTCGGCATTTGTTTTATCAATATAAACTGAGTTTTAGTATTTTTTATGTGAATATCCATTGAAAAGTGTGTCATTTTTCAAGTTTTATCAAGTCTCAGTGGATTATAATTGTTACCGGTGGTATAAACACGTAAGTCTTTGTTTTATTTCATTTTTTATAAACGTGTGTGGTATGAGGTCATCGGACTCCGAGAAAAGAAAAAAGAGAGTTCACAAACATATTTAATCTTAAAATAAATAAAATAAAATAAATCAAATGGCCTGAAACGTTATTTTGTGAGATTTGTTGCAGTTTATATGTATGTGTCGGTTTCACCACTTACCTACACTTACTTAAAATATAGGCATTTAATCACTGCGTCATTATTTATGTATATTAATTAATACTGTACTATTTATTTATCTATTTAATACGTGCTAACATTGTGCCGGGCGCAACGGGACTCTAAACAAAGCTGCGCATAAACATTTTCGCTTACTAATATTGCTAGTGCGCACTATGCATGCTGCATAAGGAGTTTGTACGAAATTATTGATTAACTCCATGATGCCGCTACATAAGCGATCGAAAAAGCTCAGTATTTCGCTTAAAATTTCAATAATTTTGAAGATACTGCATTAGAAAAGCGCAATAAGCGTTTCAATTTTGACAGCCTCCATGGCGCAGTCGGTTAGACACCGACTGTAAAACGAGAGGCCGCAGGTTCGATCCCCGTATTGAGGCAAATTTGTGTGAGGGACACAAACAAAAACTGTTAACCTAATGTATATTAATAAAACATCTGATAGGTGTAATGTTAGCGTGTAGACACTGTTTATTACCAGATCCTGGGTTTTGACTCTAATTCCATGGAGCTTAGATCAGGCAGTCAACTGATCAATTTAAACTTTTCTATTATCAGTCGTATGACTCTGGGATCTGACCAAAGTCATAGGCTCTCTGCCAAAGCACAAATCAGATCAGGCAATCAACTTATTGAGTAAAAAATCTCAGATTATATTTATTGTCCTCTGGGATCTGATCAAAGTCGTAGACTCCTTACCAATGTACAGATGAAAAAAAGCTCGGTAAACTGGATTGACTATGTTTAGAACTACTACCTACCCCTTTATGTATAATATTAAAACTAAATATGCAGTGAGAACATTAACTCAAGAAGCACTTACATACATAAAGGGTATCTCAAGACCGCGACCAAAAACGTAGCCAGGCGGTAGTTTTAATGGTTACAGACACGATGCAAATAAAAATATCACCAAAACAGACAGATATTTTTTTAGAATTTTTTAAAAATCATCTTTTTTGGGTGGTAAAAACCTAGATTTTGCGAAAATAATAATTCAAACCCTTACGTACCATTGAGTGTTGAAAAATAAAGAGATTATTGCATCATTATTTTAGGAAAAATATGTATTTATCACCCAAATACGACGATAAGAAAAAAATACAAAAAAAATGTTGTCGATTTTATTTGCGAAATTTTTACTGGCATTGTGTCTGAAGTCACTAATACTACCACCTGGCTTCGTTTTCGGTCGCGGTCTTGATATACCCTGTATAAAACAGTTATAATATCCTTTCAGGTATAAAGATGGATAAAGTACTACAAAAAGTAGCCGAGACCATGGAGAAACAGCTCGACCAAGAGCTGGAGAGGTAATGTAGTGTATTTATTATGTTCCATAATTATTAAATAGGTTTTATAAATATTATTGTTGGTAGGTCTCTCATATGTGAGAGGCCGCCTGGGTAGGCACCACCGCAACGTCTATTTCTCCAACAAACAGCAGTGTAAATGCACTGTTTTGTTCCAGTTTTAAGGACATTGTAGCCAGAGTAACTCTGGACATAATGACTTAACATCTTATGTCTTAGGATGCGCAGTGGAATACCAAGCATTGCTTTGATTCATGGTGTTTGGTTTTGCTACTGTCCATGTGCAGTCGTATCGCTTACCATCGTCTCGTCTCGCCATTGCAATAAAAAAAAAAATAACCAGATGTAGTAATTATCAAGGACAAACTGTAGATATAACTGATTGTTTATTTCTAGGCTGGAGACGATGGACAGCGGTGACTTGGAGGCGATCAGGCGGCAGCGCGTCGCCGAGATGAAGAAGCGAGCTAAACTAAAGCAGGAGTGGCTCGCCATCGTGAGTGAAACATATTTAATAAATAATAATAATAAATAAATAAATACACCCAACAGTCACATACATAGTCCTGACCCCACACTAACATCGAGTCTTGTGTCGTGGGTATCAGAAACTACGAGAGACTTTTCGGTCTCACAAACACCCAGACCCGAAACAAATACCAGTGGATCACACAAATATTTGTTTCGGTGCGGGGATCGAACCAGGCGGCGTCTAACCAACTGCGCCACTGAGGCTGTCGAAATTTAACTATATAAGTGGTAACAGTAGTGGTTGGATGCGTGACAGCCTGTTAATAATGCACCAGACGCATCAGCCAATATATTCATGTTGGTCGTGGGTTTAAATCCCAGGGCACTACTGAATAGTCAATCACCACGCACTATAACGGTGAAGGAAAACATCGTGAGGAAACCTGCATACCATAACGATCTTTAAGAATTTCTATGGTATGTAAAGTCTGTCAAACCGCACTAGGTCAGCGTGGTGGACTATATAGCCTAACCCCTCTTAATCGTACTTTCGATTGTAGAGGAGGCCCGTACCCTGCAGTGGGACGTATATTATAGGCTGATATAATTATTTTTTGCCTGCGGTGGCGCAGTTTTACTTCGGTATGATTGCAAAGCTCCGGTCTCGGGTTTGAGTCCGGGGTCGGGTAAAGTGATATTGGATTTTTCCATTCATTACCAGCCCGGCGTCAGGAATTTGTACCCAATATGGCAATAGACTCGCCCCCAATCCCATCGTGGGAACACACAAAGCTAAACGTGGGTGTCCTGGTAGCACCTCTGCCTACCCCTTCTGGGAAAAAGGCGTGAGTTTATATACATATGTATGTATTATATTTTTCTCTCCAGGGCCACGGAGAATACACAGAAATAGACGGTGAAAAAGAGTTTTTCACGGTTTGCAATAAGAGTGAGAACGTGGTGTGTCACTTCTACAAGTCGGACACGCCTCGGTGTCGCATCGTGGACATGCACCTCAAGACCCTGGCGCAGAAGCACGTCGAGGCCAGGTTTGTCAAGCTGGACGTGGAACGAGCTCCGTTTCTTACTGGTATGTTGGATTTACAGCTCATTCACTTTATAACACATTTTTATTAATTAACGCACCCAATAATCACATACATAGTCCTGACCCCACATTATAAAGTTAAATATAAGTTTTTACGACGTTTGTCACTGCTCCGCTTCTATTGGTTATAGCGTGATGTTATATACCCTATAACCATCCTCGATAAATCTCTATCCAACACTAAAAGTATTTTCGAATTCGAACCAGTGGTGCCTGAGATTATTGGCAACAAACAAACTCTTCGGCTTTGTATATTAGTATAGATAAATAAATAATAAATAAATAAATACACCCAACAGTCACATAAATAGTCCTGACCCTACACTAAGATCGAGTCTTGTGTCGTGGGTATCAGAAACTACGAGAGACTTTTCGGTCTCACAAACACCCAGACCCGAAACAAATACCTGTGGATCACACAAATATTTGTTTCGGCGCGGGGATCGAACCCGCAGCCTCTTGTTTCACAGGCGGCGCCTAACCAACTGCGCCACGGAGGCTGTCACAAGATACAATACTTCTCACCCAACTAAACACAATATTAATCCCCAGGCCGCCTCAAGATCCGCGTGATCCCCACAATAGCCTTGGTGAAGGAGCACAAGACCAAGGACTTCATCGTGGGCTTCACCGACCTGGGGAACAGAGATGACTTCAGCATGGAGATGCTCGAGTGGAGGATAGCCAGGTAATAATATCATACACTCTGATAACTTTATACAGTCGCCTCTTGATAATTTAAACATACATAAACTCACGCCTTTTTCCCATAAGGGGTAGATAGATGTATAGGACGCGTTTCGCCTTGTGTTCCGTCCCACGATGTGATAGGGGGCGAGCCTATCGCCGTATCGGGCACGAATTCCTGACTCCTAGCTGATAATGAATAGAAAAATCCAATTTCAATTTGCCCGACCTGGGATTCGAAAACGAGACCTCAGCTTTGCAATACCGTAGTGCCACTGCGGCGCAACTTATCCTTAAAAATAAACAAATAATTAGAGAATTGAGAAGTTATTTGAAGATTTTAAATATTCTTCACGTTTAAAGACCTATTTACCAGATCCAAAAATTTCTATACTTCCAGGTCAGGAGTCCTGGAATACTCAGGAGATCTCCTGGTCCCTCCAGAAGACCGCAAGAAGACTGTCAACATTCAGAGCAAGAAAACCATCCGGGGGAAGACTTATGACTCAGACTCCGACTTGGAACTGAGCGATTAAACTTTAACTTATACCGGTGTATCCAGACTGGAACCGAAACGAAGCCAGGTGGTGGTATTAGTGACTTCAGACACAATGCAACTAATATCGCAAAAAGCGAAGACTTTTCCTTATTATTAACATATCATTGTGTATGGTGAAAAATTGTCGCTTTTTTTGCGATTTTTTTTACTTTGTGTCTGAAGTCACTAATACTACCACCTGGCTTCGTTTTCGTCCGCAGTCTGGATATATTCTTTATGTTAACTTCAGTAATATTAGTCTTGCTTAGAGTATAATAACATAGAGGCAGGGTCTTCAAAAACGTAGATATTTTTTGACCGACTTCAAAAGAGGAGGTAATCAATTCGACTGAATTTTTTTTTTTTTTTGTATGTTTGTTACTCGATTACGCTGGTATTAGGGAACCGATTTCAAAAATTTCTTTTTTGTCGAAAAGCATGATATACTAGGTTGGTACCATAAAAAAATGGTGAAGACCTGATGAATATCTTCGGTCCTAAAGAACAGAACTCTTCAAAATAGAACGGTACATCTATAATTCTTTTTGCACCTGGTTCAGTATAAGTGTATTACTACAAAGGGGGGCTTAAAAGGGGGAAGGGGTGTGGGGGGGGGGGGGGGAGAAAATAGATACTAATGTAAATACTCAATATCTCTGGCAGTACTTAAACGATTAAAAATAAACTATTTTGTCGACAAGTATGATATGTTAGATTGGTGTCATTAAATAATGGTGAAGACCTGATGAATATCTTCGGACCTGAAGAGCAGAACTCCTCAAAATTGAACGGTACAGCAATAATTCTTTTTGCACCTGGTTCGGTATAAGTTGTTACTGCAAAGGGGGGGTTAAAAGGGGAAAAGCGTGTAGGGGGGGGGGGGGGTTAGATAATAGATACAATAAATTTCAGTTTTCAATATAAAAGTTTTACTATAAACAGTAGGTGAAGAAGAGGGAGAGTGAGAGAAATAGATACGTAAATTACCGACGTAAACTAAGAGAATCCGACCTGGTCAGTGTCTAACAATAGCGGATATCATGATTTTAATGACTTACAATCTTCTCATAATTTCACAGCAATAATATCATGTTTGGTCTGAAGAATTCGTAAATTTTAAAGACATCGTTTTGATTATATCATAATCACCTTTCTCATCATTACGATGCCTATCAAAACTAAAAAGGGACAAATAAAATAATTTTTAATAAAAAAATAAAAACCGACTTCAAAGTGCCACTACAAAGTAACAAATAATATATATTTCATCGTACTAGTACCCAATGATTAATGTTCTTATTGACTTGACTAGCTAACAAATCTTAAATACGTAATATTTTGAAGGCGGGTCGCTAAATATCTAACACGTATAAATTTAAGCAAATGTAACACCATTTGATATTACATGTAGATCCTGCAATGTTGGCTCAGAAAGGCACATAAGTAAATTAAACACAAATGAATATAATGTGCTAATCCTACGTGTAAATTTATTGAAGTTTTGATAGAATTTCTATGTGTCTTACATGTGTGTGGTAGCCTGTTGATAATTATCTAGATATGATCCACGAGACGGTTGACCACCTTCTCGGTTATAATTCCAGGGTATACACCTCCGGAATTATCGGAGTCACTTGTGTGTTGATGATATTCAATTACCAAACTCTTTAACAGTGATATATTTCAATCATAGGAAACCTGCATGACATAAAGGCCTTTAAGTACAAGAAAGGGTATGTTGTGTCCCATGCTCAACAGTGGACGATTACGGCCTGATATATTAAGGCAAATTAATATTCCGTGTAAATCTTGCGTGTTTTTCGCTATAATTACTTACACAAATTAATGTTAAGCTTAAGGCGTACATGTTCGGCACTTAGCGACCCGCCTTCAAAATATTACGTATTTAAGATTTGTTAGCTAGTCAAGTCAATAAGAACATTAATCATTGGGTACTAGTACGATGAAATATATATTATTTGTTACTTTGTAGTGGCACTTTGAAGTCGGTTTTTATTTTTTTATTAAAAATTATTTTATTTTGGTTGTAATTTTGGTACTGCTAAATTATTGAAAATTGGACTAATTATTACTATAAATCCCGCGGGTAACCGAAAGTATATCCAATTATTATCTGTCTAAGACGAGTTTGAGCCAATTCAATAATCTTTTTTTCTTTTTCAAATAATTGGTGCATGTTGGACAACCTGTCAAATGTCAGCTGATAGGAGGGCAGACAAAGGTGGCCCGGCATCACCATATTTATCTACTTTTTTGAAGTCCCTCTATATTACAAAATATCTAAGGAGACGTGTCGATATTATTATTATGCTCCATCCAGTGATTTGATACGACATAATAATTCCATGGTCATATTGTTTAGATCTAAAATGACATAACTACACTAAAATGCATATAAGGAACAACGCTTGTTTTAAATGTTTCTATGGAGTATAAAATCCATTAGACAGGCGTTTCGTAACTTTTTTATATTTCTTTAAAGTTTTTGTAATGTAGCACATTTTAATGTTGGCTTTTTGAAATGTCACTTTTCTGTATGAAAATTATCTGTATGGAAGGACTGAAATAAATGAAAGATTTCGTCCGCATTTTGTAAATGGTATGCTGGTTCTCTAACATTAATATACTGGCATACGGATTAAAATCCTTGTATGTTGTAAACAAGGCGATTTCTTCAATAAGCCATAAATATTAATATATTCCATAGCCGTCTAACTAATGATTTTGCAAATTGTAAAATCGCATATTCTGGAAAAAGGTCATACCACATCAAACAAGTTGAAATATTTCAAATATCGGTGGCAGGAGTAATAGAAAAGGATGCAACTATCTAGCTTTGACGTCATCTTTCATAAGGTGCGTGAGTGCGAAAGAGAAAGCGAGTGTACTCATCATACTAAAATTGCCTGTTTTAATAATTTTCATGCTGTTTCAAATTAATTGAATAAATCTATTTTTTCGGATTTTATCGCAAATTTGGTTTAGCTTTACATTTTTAACTTCCCGACGTATCGATTGTTTTCCAGCTTTCGTGGTCACGGGGCGGACTTAACAAAATTGAACCAATAGATAAAATCCGTAAAATATAGTTTTATTTCAATATGTAACATTCGCGTAAGTCTAAGAAACCATTACGTTTCAAATTAATGTTTGTTGTGATCATTCAATGCTGTTTAAAATTAAACATTGGAAACATCTTGTTGATGAGTGAAGACGTTTTGCAGAGCATGTGCGATTTGTATGCATGAATGGTGCTAAAATGGGAAATTGTTTTATGAATGAGATTGAGTGTTGCCAGGTATCGAAATTCCACCAATTGGTAGGTTTGTGTGAACGTAAGTACGAAAACTTAAAATGTATTTAATTTTGCGATAAAATTCTTGTATATCATTTGTTTTATTTCATTTTAGCGTAGCATGTAGTGTTGGATCGTAAATATCTGTATGATTCCTAAGTTTGGCAATTTGTGATTTTCAATTTTAAAACACGCTATTAAGTCTCAGATATATAATGTACTCTGTGATTACACCCATATAATGGTTTTATACTACATCTATGTATTACACCCAGATGTAGTAAAGAGTCTGCGAAAAGTTAGTGCAGTTACTACAGTGGGTAGGCAGCAGTTACAATTTTAACAATAGTATAAAAGTCTACACTTAATTTGATGAATTAAATCACGAGTTGAACGAAAACAAGACTTAAATAATAACAAAAAAAGCCTGATATCCAGTAATTTTATTTAACGAGTTGTTTATATTTTATTGGCTTTATATCATGGATGCCGTACTTTCTTGATGATTCGTGCTAACATGTTTAATTGACTTCATCAAGGATATAAAAACTTGTACATAATATTTTGATAAGATTATCTTAAATCTACATATAAACATTAACAATTAAATCTATTATTCCAATTCGAAATACCCTGTCGAACAAGATCTTAAATCGACATAATTTTAATATTGATTTATGGGAAATTTTTCCTTGCAACATTCTAATGTCAGTCCATTGATCAGAGCGAATGACAGTGACATCTGACAGTCGCCCGTCAGTAAGTTTTCCTGTCCGAAGTGCATGTTACGTGAACCGTGTGGATTTTCACGAGTTTTCCACGTTGAAGAAAATTCCTAAAAACAATTGCATTTGAGTTCAATAGACTCTGAAACATACGAATTTTACACCCAAAAATACACATTCAGTGCGCGTTGTGTGTCATAAAAATTATTTTTTAAACTTAATCTTCAAAGGATTTCTATTCGTTTGCAGTAAGTATTATGAATATTTATTATTTTTTTATTTTGGTTCGACGATGGTGTTGTAATTAAAAGTCCTTGTAAGGTAAATTTATACGTTTAGACTTTGCACTTTAGGCTAAAAATAACCATTTATTCAATTGAAAGTTTACTAACAATATCTTCGGATTGTTTACGTTCTATGAATATTGAATGATGCATTAATACCAATTATTGAAAGATGTTTACTATGTAAGGACGGTGTTGTTCAATGTTGTTTTGATACGAAATGCGCATAATAAGATTAGGTTATGAATTATCTAAATATATCATAGGTGCGTTTTATTGGGTAGTAAATAAGTGCCAATTGGCAATGCTTGCCGTAAAACATGGTGGATCGAATCTCAAGGGTAAATAGAAACTAAGCTGCTCAGATGTAGAGCTATGAATGAATCCATTTGTGTATTAGAAAATTGGTGTGTATTCTTCCACATTTTAGAAGCACTAATTGTGGGCTGTATTTTATTGCGATGAATGAAAATTACATATATAAATCACAGCTTTATTCATAACTTATTAATATGATAATTTCATAACCTACTAGTTACTAACTATAATATTATGTTGCCAAGCAACTAAACACTTCAAAATGGTAGGTACATGAAAACATTATGAAGAAACCTTAAACTAAATAATGTCCTTACAAGTTCTAAAGCTATTGTTGTAATAATAAAAATAACAATTATATAGAAGAAGGATATATTGTTAAATTGGCAGACAAGGCACTAGCCTCCTCGCCTTAAAGTCAAACAACACATAACACATCCCCTTTTAGTTTTGGCGCCTCTGCCTACCCCTTCTGCAATAAAGGCGTGAGTTTTTGTATGTATGTTATAGTATTGCGACTGATTGAAATGAAATGAAATGAAAATAATTTATTGAATCCATTAAAATGTTCAACATTGTTTAGATTCAGTAATTTTTTGAACTACCACCCGGTTCGGAAAGCGGTTTTCACTAGAGAAGAACAGGCAAGAAACTCTAGTGTTGCTCTTTTCAAAACCAGTTTACAATGTAGTGATTATTACAAAAATAACAAGTTGGTTTAGATCAGAGCAGTTCATTAATAATCATTGATTGCTTATATAATCAAAAAAACACACCTAACAGTCACTTAAATAGTCCTAAGTCATAAAATTCAAGTCTTGTATTGTAAAATACAAGTCATTTATTGTTCTCACAAAAATCCAGACTTGTAATAAATACTTGTAAAGCAAACATTACATTGTAATTTATTAACAATATCGAGCTTGTATTATGTATCCCCATTCTCCAAGACTTATTGGTTTCAAAATAGTCAAACACTTTAATAAACTTTAGGATCTGAGTGCATACCAGTCACACGGGGCAGAGCGGGACAGAACATATTGCCACATATGTACAAGTGACAGGTAGAGATGTAGTGTTCTTAAATTGTGGCAAATATTTAATTTCTAGTGTTCTCTAGTTGATTATCTCAGTGTTGTCACCAGGAATAGTTGTAATACTATATTCTAATGTATACATGTTCTATTGTAGGAAATTGCGACAATTGTCAGTGATTAATGCACATTAAAATGTTCCCAGAAGGTGCTAGGTATTTTGCTACATACATGTTGCTATCTATGCATATATTCATGTTTCTTGCTGGGAGTTACTCTAACCCGAAGCGAAGTTCGAACGTTCGAACGTCGGACGTAAAACCACAGGTAAAACTATATGTATGAATGTGCCTAGGTACACCACAAAATGTTCGAATCCTCTATCGGAGGTACTGTGGTACGTAACCATAAACTAAGTTCGGAATGAATGATAAGTGTCACCGATTTTTAAGTGGAAAACTTTAACTTAATTCTGACACCGAATTTTCGTACTTCGTTTCGGATCATAGAAAAACCCCCATGTACTTCTTTGTATTAAGCTATAATTGACTTCTGAGCATGGGGCTCCTGGGATTTGAACCCGCGACCACTATCTCGGCAGCCGCGTCCAGTCCATTACCAACAGGCCATCACATCTTTAATAATTTAAAGTAGAATGACCATTTTACTATGAAACTTAGTGTCGGTGCGAAGATTTTTGTCCCTCGATGAAAACGATTTATTTTCAAATAAAAATAAACATAATTGCGACCCAGGCCCGGAGTTCTTGGAGAAATGAACTTGAAGTCCAGTCACTCTGGTAGCCCCATTCGCCATTTCCAAATCGCCTAGAGCGTTAACACTGCCATCTGTACTCTTTTGTTAATTTGTAATATCTTTATGTGCTTTTCATTTTTGGTGCAGTTAAGAATAAATAAATAAATAACAATTTGGCCTCGTCGGCAATTATTTGTAAGTGCCCCGCCCACAATAAATACCATTAATTATATGACAAATATGCGATAACACATAAACTATCTCTACATCTCAATGAGCAACAATAATCTTGTTGTGCAATTGATTATAACAACACTTAATGTTATCGGCATTACGATATGTTAAACGTCATCTACGATTTTCAGTCGCCCGAAGTGCTGTTGTTTAAAGTCATAAAATGAATTATTTCACTGCTGGCAGGTCTCTGATATGTGAGAGGCCGTCTGGGTAGGTACCACCGCAATGTCTATTCCTCCAACAAACAGCAGTGTAAATGCACTGTTGTGTTCCGGTTTGAAGGACATTCTAGCCGGAGTAACTACCGACATAATGAGGCTTAGCATCTTATGTCTCGGAATGGCGAGCGCAGTGGAATGCCGAGCAGTGCTTTGTAATTCATGATGTTGGTTTTGCTACTGTCTATATGCGGTCGTATCGCTTACGATCAGATGGCATGCTCGTGATTCGTCACGCCATTCATTGCAATAAAAAATAGTTTCCATCTCTTTACAATTAGTTACATTGAACATGTCAATACTATTACATTACGATTATGTATGATTGTTGTTTACATTATGAAAATTACCTTAATGTGTTAATCAGATATCTTGTTTTGAAGTATTTTTTTACCATGCGCAATGCGTATACACCGACAGACTAAAAAAGCGACATGATCTAGTTATTTTAATACCAGGAACGCATGTAGTTAGCGGAGATATTTTTTTTATTTATAGTTCCTAATTTTACCACACGCTCACTTTAGAATGTATACCGTCTCTTTCACTCGTACGCGAATCAACGTTCCGTTTCGTTCTGTTTTCCTGCGTGTCTTAATCTAATGGGCCCATAGATGTAGTATAACATAGATCGGCAATGTATCATTTTGAGTGAAACCAAAACGAGAATATGATAGTGTGCGTGAAGTTTGCATGTGTGCGTGACAGATAATGCTGCGCCATGCTCTGTCGATACTATTATATCGATACACCTAACGGCCCAACCAATAAAATTAAATTTTATAGATATATATGAGACATTTCATGGTATTATAACAGAAAAATAATGATTGTGTTTATTTCAACACAGATACGTAAACACAAGTAAATAAAGATAAATCTTCATATTTGAGAATAATTTTATTTGACAAGTTTTGTAAAGCATTCCTTATAATAATATCTAATGTTGTATTGTTTTATTAGAATGGCAGCCTCCGTGGCACAGTTAATTTGAAACCGGCTCAGAAATGGTAAATTACGCACACGAAATATTAATTAATATTTAGCAAATATCAATAGTGAATAAATAAAGTGAAGTAATAACTGTTATTATAGAATTGATGTTATACTACGAGATTATAAAATGAAGTGAAACCTCTATGGTCATTGACTATTTTTATCGACATAATATTATTGATCGAAACTGTCAATCAATCTCTAGCAAATGTTGGTTGAAATTATTATAAATTCACGTATATGATATCATTTTATATAGGCAATGGATGCTTTCTACGCATTTAAATAATGAATAAGGACATTCTATTCTACCGATATACATACAAGGTTTGTCTTACAATTCTACAATATTGTCACTAAACAACATTGAAAAAAGTGATACGATCTTATGAAAAACTATGATTATTCGGGTTTTTACACTAAAATCAATCACATCCAGGCACTGGACAACTCACCATAATAAATTACATTTAATAAAAGTAGCTCAGTACTGAAATATTAAATAAATCAAGAAAATAAGCGAAATTTGTCGTTCGCTTAAATGACATATTTTCACACAAATCTCTATAGAACGCTCTCCGTGTAAACGCATGGTCGCATCATGCGTCTCGCTTTAATGTATGATTTAAATCATTCTATCTCTTTCACATTGCCGATCTATGTTATGCTACATCTATGAATGGGCCGGACCCGACGCGTCTATCGAAATGGTGGTCGCGGGTTCAAATCCCACGGCACACATCTGACTTTTTTATGTCATGTAATGAAAGTAAATTACTAAGCACTTTTAAGGTGTACGAAAACATATGTTTTATATACAATAGGTCCGTCAAACGAGAAAACAGGTCCCTGATGTTAAGTGATCACTGGACATGACCATCCACAACGCTGGATCATGGATGTGTTGTCCATCATCGGGAGGGGAGCGGGAAGGATAAATAATAAATAATAATAATAAATACACCCAACAGTCACATACATAGTCCTGACCCCACACTAAGGTCGAGTCTTGTGTCGTGCATCAGGAACTACGAGAGACTTTTCGGTCTCACAAACACCCAGACCCGAAACAAATACCTGTGGTTCACACAAACATTTGTTTCGTGCGGGGATCGAACCCGCGGCCTCTCGTTTCTTAGCCGGCGTCCAACCAACTGCGCCATGGAGGCTGTCGATAAAGGATGGCAAGAGAAAAGGGGTATAGAACAGTACAGTGCTCTGGATTTGAACCAGCGACCTCCGGTTTCAGATTTCACCTAATGTTACTGTCACTTGTCGCGCTTATTTCATTAAAAGCCATATAGATTGGCCAATGTCAAAGGAATTACTGCGATTATTATTATCTATGTCTTGTTTATTTATATTTTTATCAATTTATTCATTTTTAACGTCAAGTTTGTAGATAAAGAGATATATGTTGACCTCTATGTAGTACGCGTTTCTATATACTCATAGGTCTATTTAAAATGGTCTATAAGGAATGACACTTCTTTTTAAACCGACCAAAGTTCATTGTGTTTTGATAAGAATTTATATTATGATTTTTCAGTTTTTAATCAATTTCAAGCAATTAAATATAGTTTTGTTTCGTGTATCACTATTTCGTTAGTTAACAAGAAAGTCGGGTTTGACTCCCGCACAAAAACAAATGTTTGTGTGATCCACAGGTATTTGTTTCAGGTCTGGGTGTTTGTGAGACCGAAAAGTCTCTCGTAGTTTCTGATACGACACAAAACTCGATCTTAGTGTTAGGTCAGGACTATGTATGTGACTGTTGGGCGTATTTATTTATACTGGTGGTAGGTCTCTCGTATTGTAAGAGGCCGCGTGGGTAGGTACCGGTTTGAAGGACATTATAGCCAGAGTAACTACTGGACATATTGAGACTTAACATCTTATGTCTCAGGATGGCGAGCGCAGGGCAATGCCAAGCACAGCTTTGTAAATCATGGTGTTGTTTGGTTTTGCTACTGTCCATGAGCGTTCGTATCGTTTACCATCCGGCGGACGGCATGCTCGTCTCGCCATTCAATAAAAGAAATCTGATGTTTCTGTTGCAGAAGATGGCGAGGATGCGGTGAGCAGCAGTATGGCGGTGGGGGAGGCCAGGGTTCCCATCCTGCGCGAGGACAGAACTGCACACCCGCACCATGGTAAGCATACATAAGGCCTTTGCCCGCGGCGAATTTTTAACGCCTGTGCATTACCTCGATGGCGCAGTTGTATTATGGATTCCAAAGCTAAGGTCTCGGGTTCGAATCCCGGGTCAAAGTGATACTGGATTTTCATTATTCATTATCGGCCCGGAGTCAGGAATTTGTGCCCGATATGGCGATAGGCTCGTCTATCACATCGTGGAACGGAACACAAAGCGAAACGTGGGTGTTCTGGTAGCACGTCTACCCCTCAGGGAAAAAGGCGTGAGTTTATGTAACAATGGTGGAATTTAGTATTTTCCTGAAGCAAAATAAACACAGATACATGTAATAATATCTGTCTGTCTGCCTGTATCAGCCCATATACGTCCCACTGCAGGCCACAGGCCTACTCTACTATCGAGAGAATCGATTGAGAGTGGTTAGGCCATATAGTCCACCACGCTGGCCTAGTGCGGGTTGGCGGACTTACATACCGTAGAAATTCTTTTAAATCGCTACGGTATGCAGGTTTCCTCACGATGATTTCCTTCACCGTTAAAGTAATAATATCTTGTAATGTACAATAAACAAAATTACTGCGACGATAACAAATGTAAAGTTTAAACTGAAGCTTAAACGGCTGATAAGAATTGATAACTCTTTTTGCTGATAAGAATAGAACAAGTAGCAGGTGAAATCATGATGTGAAATTTCACGGCTACTTTTGTCACTTCTGTTGTAGTCTCCGTGGATGGTTGGTTGGACACCGGCTGTGAAATGAGAGGCTGCGGGTTCGATTCCCTCACCGAACCGAAACAGGAAAACATTTAAGGACAAACCATAAAAAATGCTATAATGAATTTTAAGCAGTATCGGTATCGGGGTCAACGATTTTTTATACCGATACCATATGGGCATTCTCCATTCCATAACTACTTCGATTACAATCTTTCTTTCAATTTCACCGTAGATCCACACAAACCGTCAACAACTCGAGGCTTGGACGAAACCGCGGCGAGACCGAAGCTGGGCCATGCGGAGATGGTGGTGACGTCACTGGTGGCCGGGGCCACGGCTGGGGCCATCGCCAAGACCGCCATAGCACCGCTGGACCGGACTAAAATCAACTTCCAGATATCGTGAGTAGAACTTGTGTGCAATAAATATCAAAGGCATTCAGCTGTGGGATAGTTTGCTTTAGGGATAGGTAGTAATTAAACAAGAAGTCCTGGTTGCGTAACATCCGGGAATGGACGAGGATCGCGAGTGCTCCGGAGCTCTTCCATCTGGCAAAAGACAGAGTGAAATATGCGGAGCTGACTGCCAACCTTCACCAGTTGTAGAGCCACTGGAAAGAAGTAGACGTTCACAGAGGCCGCTAGTGCACTTATTGTTAGTAATAGTGTTAAATAATGTAATTAGTTGTAGTATTATATTGTAATATAATTTCCTACTCTACTGTATTGGGTGTAACGTGTAATAGTAGTAAGTATGTTGAGTAAAAAAATAAAAATAAATAAATAAATAAAGTAATTAAACTTTAGTCTACCCTTTGTGGGGAAAAAAGCGTGAGTTTATGTATGTATGTGATTGACAGCCTCCGTGGCGCAGTTGGTTGGACACCGGCTGTGAAACGAGAGGCCGCGGGTTCGATCTTCGCACCGAAACAAATATATGTGTGATCCACAGGTATTTGTTTCGGGTCTGGGTGTTTGTGAGACCGAAAAGTCTCTCGTAGTTTCTGATACACGACACATCACTCGAACTTAGTGTGGGGTCAGGACTATGTATGTGACTGTTGGGTGTATTTATTTATTTATTTATAATTAAACTTTAGAAATGACTGTTCCACATTATTTTGAGTAATTCCCAGTGAATACATGTTTCTGACAGTCTCCGGCTGTGAACAATAAAATTAGTATGATGGACTCCATTTTGGAGTATTAAATTCATTAGCAATTAATTATAGTTACTTTTTATTACTAATATATTTTAGTTTACTGTACTGTATCAGCCCTTATACATCCCACTGCAGGCACGGGCCTCCTCTACAGTCAAGGGTACGATTGAGAGGGGTTAGGCCATATAGTCCGCCACGCTGGCCTTGTGCGGGTTGGCGGACTTTACATACTTTACAAACATAGAATTTTTTTCAAAGGTATTTTATATGGCATGTTATTTTTAACTATCATTTATTTTTTGTATCACTCCTTTTCGAAGGAGTTTTCAGAAGCAGTTTTAGAGAAGAACGAAGAAAATTTGGCATTGCTCTTTTTAAATCCAGTTTCCAATGCAGTAATTACTACAAAAATTACGAGTTATAAATAAATAAATACACCCAACAGTCACATACATAGTCCTGATTCCACACTAAGATCGAGTCTTGTGTCGTGGATATCAGAAGCTACGAGAGACTTTTAGGTCTCACAAACACCCAGACCCGAAACAAATGCCTGTGGATCACACAAATATTTGTCTCGGTGCGGGGATCGAACCCGCGGCCTCTCGTTTCACAGGCGGCGTCTAACCAACTGCGCCACGAAGGCTGTCTGGAGTTGCTTTAACAATTCGATATAATTTATGATTTTCCCCTATTCCAGGCAAACTCCATACTCATGGCGCGCGGCGCTCAAGTTCCTAGTACACTGCTTGCGAACGGAAGGGTTGTTAGCGTTGTGGAGGGGGAACAGCGCGACCATGGCGCGGATTGTTCCGTACGCGGCGATCCAGTTCACAGCGCACGAGCAATGGAAACGCGTGCTAGCGGTCGACACGCCGAGCACTGCGCAGTGAGTAGACGCATTTTATTTCGGTTGTGATTTCTTAATTTGAAAGATTTATAGTCTGTTAATGTCTCGGCGGCGCAGTTGTATTTGCGATTACAACGCTGAAGTCTCGGGTTCGAATTCCAAAAATAAATAAAATATGTAAACCATAAATCAAATTCAAAAATATATTTTTTTCCTAATCATTAATCAAGGATATGTTTTGTTTAAGTAATTTATTAATATCCAATACAGCAGCCGCTGATACTGTAAAAACACCGCAATGACTATTTCTCCCGCCAAACAGCAGTGTAAATGCACTGTTGTGTTCCGGTTTGAAGGACATTGTAGCCAGAGTAACTACTGGACATATCGAGACTTAACATCTTATGTCTCAGGATGGCGAGCGCAGTGGAATGCCAAGCATTGCCTTGTAACTAATGGTGTTGTTTGGTTTTGCTACTGTCCATGAGCGGTCGTATCGCTTACCATCAGGCGAATGGCGTGCTCGTCTCGTCATTCATTGCAATAAAATAAAAAAATAATAAAAAAAGCCGAATGAGCAACAACCCTGGTTGATCTACCTAGTATAATTTTGTCGGACTGTTATCTCGATGGTTGGACCTGTAATTGCATTCTTACCATCAGTTACTCTGCAGTCACATCACGGAATAACCTATTTTGCAACATATAACAATACTTTACAATAAAAATATTTTTACGGATCTTATCGCGGATTTGGTTTGGCGAAATGTCGGGACGTTAAAAAATGAAGAAATTAAACTAAATATAAAATCCGTAGAAATTAGTTTTATTTCTATGTGTAACATTCGCGTAAATCTAAGTAACCATTACATTAAAACGGTTTTAAAATGCACGTCCATTTGCTATTTGGGCAAACTAACATCAACATTATAACGGAAATTATAATAAAATAATATTATAACTCCAATATTACTTATCTTTTTCAGGCACCACCCGATCCGTCACTTGATAGCGGGTTCCCTAGCGGGCGTGACGTCACAGAGCGCCACCTATCCCTTAGACCTAGCCAGAGCCCGGATGGCTGTCACAAACGCAGAGGAATATAGGACTTTAAGAGCAGTGTTCAGTAAAGTCATACGCGAGGAGGGAATCAGAACACTTTACAGGTGTGTTAAGTCGTTGGACCATGTTAAGTATTGATGTTAAGTCGTGGAGTTTTTACGTAATTCGGTTTGTTTCAAGTTTTGGGAGATTGTAGTAGTGTGTAAAGTCGTTGCATATGAGTAGAATGCAGTTAAGTCGTTGCCTATAATCGATTAAACTGAATAACTATTGGAAGTATTGGGACACTTGTTTGTCTATATTGTGTTAAGTCGTTGCATGGATACAAAAATTGGTTAAGTCACTATCAATGCTTAATTAAGTCGTTGTTCGCAGAGGTTACCCGGCGACGGTTCTCGGCGTGATACCTTACGCCGGGGTTTCATTTTTCACGTACGATTCGCTCAAACATAAGTATTTAGGTAAGTAAATAAGTGTCCTTATTAATTGTAATTTTATGACTATTATTTCACATATGAAAAAAAAAGACTCCAACTTGCTTTTTTAGTACTAATAATCATTATGATAAAAAAAATAAACAAGTGAAAATCGAATTTTAGTGGAAAACAACGCAAGGACTCGTTGTATATCACAGAGATATCAACAAGATTTTCTTTATGTAAAGTCCGCCAACGCGCAATAGGCCAGCAAGGCGCTTTCATCAAAATCTCGACTGTAAAAGAGTCTTGTCCTCAGCTAGCGGTTGCGAACTGATACAGATTGCTTATTTGTATTCAGATTACTTCGGACGAGAACAAGGGACGCTTGTTAACGTAGTATTCGGTGGTACGGCCGGAGCGCTCGCACAAACAACAAGCTACCCGCTAGATATAGTGCGGCGCCGCATGCAGACCAGCAGGCGACGCGCCGACGGCTCCTACCCGTACCGCAGCATCGCAGACACGCTCATCTCCGTGTACAGGTACTGCACTACAAGTAGATACACACTTAACCGTAGATACATGCTTAACTCAGAACAGCTGATATAGATACAAGCTTAGCGGTGATGTTTTTGTTGTGTATAATCTGTGTTACTGTATACGCAAATAAATAGCGCTTACGGTAGGGTACCAATAATTTCTTTATTTCAATGTCTCCGTTTAAAGTATTTTTAAAATGTTTAAATAAATATTGGTACTTTTATTTTTCACTGTTCTAAAACTAAATAGATTTTTAAAATAAGTTTTTTATTGCAAAACGAAAGGTGAAATATGCCAAAGGTTTTGATGGCATATTCCAGTTTTATTGTATTTTGTTCTGATGCCAAAAATGCCAATCAATATTTTATAGATACACACTTAACACAGCAAATTAGAGACCTCAACATTCCCACGACAAGTAAATATGACTATTGAAATAAAACTATTTTACACGGATTTTATCGTGATTTGGTTTAATTTTTACATTTTTTTATTTCCCGACGTTTCGATTGCTTTTCAGTTTTCGTGGTCACGGGGTGGACTGGAATATGACTATTTACTTTTTTCCATATTTCAACCCCCCACACATATACTATAATATGTTGTGTATATGGTATTCACCAGGTTGGATGGCTGGCGCGGGTTCTTCAAGGGCCTCAGCATGAACTGGGTGAAGGGTCCCATCGCGGTGGGCATATCGTTCGCCACATACGACGCAATCAAGAACACGCTTAGAGAAATAGCTGTCTCGCTGCATAGCTAGTTGCAGGTAACATACATTTTTTATAATAATAATACACCTTACCGACTTATACTTGACTGCCTCGGTGGCGTAGTTTTATTACGGTACGGTTACAAAGCTGAGGTCTCGGGTTCGAGTCCCGGGTCGGGCAAAGCGATATTGGATTTTTCTATTCATTATCAGTCCGGAGTCAGGAATTTGTGCCCGATATGGCGATGGACTCGCCCCCTGTCACATCGTGGGTCGGAACATACAAGGCGAAATGTGGGTGTCCTGGTGGCGCCTCTGCCTACCCTTTCGGGGATAAAGGCGTGAGTTTATGTATGTATGCAATAATACTCCCAACAGTCACATACTCCCGACCCCACACTAAGATCCAGCCTTGTGTCGTATCAGAAACTACGAGACTTGTTCGGTCTCACAAACAGCCAGACCCGAAACAAATACCTGTGGATCAAACAAAAATTTGTCTCGATCCTCGGCCTCTAGTTTCACAGCCGGCGTCTAACTGCGCCACGGAGGCGTTATTTTTTATTTACTTGCCAAATAACACTACAAATTAAACCCCAATACAGTGGCAAAATCTTTGAACCTTGTTTCCTATTACTGTAATCGCTTCATAAGTGTAATATTTCAATATTTTTTTAACCCTTTTAGGAAAAATATATCGCCTATGTTACCCAGCGATAATGCAAGATTCTAATGATGAAACAATTTTTCAAATCGATGCTGTAGTTTTTGAGTATATTCGTTGTAAATAAAAAGCAAAATACAAGGTTTTTCTCTTGTGTTAGTATAGGTATTGCCTCTTCTCCCCTTTGAATGGTTTTCTTATACCTTCGATTACATTCCCCTGTCTCCCCACACTTAGCCTTTAACGTAGTTTATTAAAGTTTATTATTTTTTCCCGCAGGTAACACCGTCTCCCTTCTGGCTATAAAGCTTCAACTAGACAGGTTCTCCACTAGGTGGAGCCACTGACAAACCGTTTGTACAGATATAGATTATATGTAAACCAGTATTGATATTACAGGCACAACTTCAGTTTTGTTTGAAATTTTTATTGATGATATAATAGCAATAGCGGGAATGGAATGTAGGGGTGAATAGGGACTAAACTAATGGTTTCTTAGATTTACGCGAATGGTACACATTGAAATAAAACTATTTTTTACGGATTTTATCTTTAACTTTTTGACTTTTTAATTTAATAATTGAAAATTAAGGGTAGTTAAATTGTAACAGTCACTGAGCGGATGACTAATACCTCAGTCCGCCCCGTGACCACGAAAGCTGTAAAGTAATCGAAACATCGGGAAGTTAAACATCGGGAAGTTAAACAATGTAAAAATTAAACCAAATCGCGATAAATACCGTAAAAAATAGTTTTATTTCAAGAGACTAAACTGTTTGAGGTATTAAGTATTAAATAAAACATGTTGGTGTATTAAAAAATTGAACTGTTTCCTAATTTTAAAAGGATTTAGTGTGTGCTTAAATTACCATACAATCAAATGGTTTAACCTTTTTTCATCCCTAAATTTCAATTCACCCCTTTTAAAGTTTGTTTATGTTTGATATTACAGATTTTATTCAGATTAATCATGATTTATTATAGTTCACCAGTATTGATATTAAAAATATGATATTGATCAATTTAAACTGATGTCTAACTGTAATTATTGTTTAAAATTAATAGTAAACAGAATATTAAAACCATAGGTTAAAACCTATTGCAGACATCAGCTTCTCACAAATACAATACGTTTTAAGTCAACTTTCTAAGATTTTTTTGAGGAGAAATAAAGTTCGTTGTTATTATTAATAACTTATTTTAATTATTGTTTTCTTGTCCTGTGTAAACGGCTTGTTAGGTTTAATTGTTAATGACTGTCAGTCCGACTGAAAATAAATGTTGACAATAATTTACAACACGCTGTTTCGCGTGGACTGATGAGTGGGATTGAATATTACTGCTGGGGTTGAATCTTAACAATTCATTGTATTATAGCCAAACACACTTTAAGCCCCTTTTAAATTGATTTATTTATTTAAATCTTTATTGTACACGGAAAAATAACATACAGAAAAAACAAAAAATAAGTACAAATGGCGGTCTTATCGCATAAAGCAATGTATTATAGACAACCATGAGATGAATTTAAAAGAAGGAGAAAGAGAGTGCAGTGGTGTTAAATGGTAATTAACTATAATTGTTTTTTCTGTATGTTCTATGAAATAAAAATACTTTTTCAAATGTTTTTTGACTGCCTTGGTGGCGTATTACGATACGATTACAAAACTGAGGTCTCGGGATTGAATCCCGGGTCGGGCAAAGTGATATTGGAGTTTTCTATTTATTATCAGCCCGGAGTCAGGAATTTGTGCCCGATATGGCGATAGGCTCGCCCCCTATCACATCGTGGGACGAAACATACGAGGCGAAATGTCCTGCAACGTGCAAAGGCGTGAGTTTATGTATGTTTTTTTATTGAAAATAATATGTCTTTTTTTATTTGGATTGTATTTTTGGGATAGAACACTTTTTTGTATTTTTTTCTGACATTTGGCTACACTACTTATACACAAATTGAATGTACATATCTCCAGTTGTAATTATAATGTCGGCTTCACCCATCAGTCCGCGTATATAAATATAATAAATAGTTAAATGTATGTTATAGGAGATGTATCGTGCAATTTATATGAGTATGTATATCGAAATAGATAAGGGTATGTCGGATTATGTATAGAGGGGTTAGTAGACACGACGTTCGAATGTTCGAATGTTCGTCCATGAATATAAAATAAATAAATACACCCAACAGTCACATACATAGTCCTGACCCCACACTACGATCGAGTCTTGTGTCGTGTATCAGAAGCTACGAGAGACTTTTCGGTCTCACAAACACCCAGACCCGAAACAAATGCCTGTGTATCACACAAATATTTGTCTCGGTGCGGGGATCGAACCTGCGGCCTCTCGTTTCACAGGCGGCGTCTAACCAACTGCGCCACGGAGGCTGTCAAATAAATGTACCTTCTTTTAATCAAGAGGAAAAGCTATTAAGCTCCCCTTTCGGTACCCCGGGGGAGGTCGAAGGGGTATGTCAGTGTTACTGGCCTTCCAGCTCGACACAATGCGGATGTTGCGCCCGAGCTGGGTCCCTAACAATATCTACGCCAGCATACTGACTACAAAGCCCTCGATAACCGTCACACGCATTGTGGGCGGCACCGGACATCCCAGGGCGAGAAGCGCCCACATTTACGTCCACAAATATAAAAGTACCTACTGAACGAAATGGTCCAAACTTTGTTGTATGTCGTAAAAATAAGTTCGAAGTGAATGATAAATGGCATAGATAATAGTATTACTTTTTGGAAGTGGAAAACTTATAACTGCCACCGTGGCGCAGTTGGTTAGACGCCGGCTGTGAAACGAGAGGCCTCGGGTTCGATCTCCGCACCGAAACAAATATATGTGTGATCCACTGGTATTTGTCTCGGGTCTGGGTGTTTGAGAGAGCGAAAAGTCTCGTAGTTTCTGATACGACACAAGACTCGATGTTAGTGTGGGGTCAGGACTATGTATGTGACTGTTGGGTGTATTTATTTATTATGTATAACTTATACGTGGACGTCGATCGTTCGAGCATTCGATTTTCGTGTCGGATTATAGAGTTACTCGTAAGATCTTGTGTCGCTAGAGCGCTGTTGTCGAAATTATAATAATGGTTTTCTCTCATATATTGTATTGATTCTTTAAAAAAAAGTCATATTATTTTGATTTTTTGTGTTTTTGTGTAACGATTCGATGAAATTTAAATAAATTATGTAAATGTTTTTTTTTATAAGTGTAGATTTATTTTTATTGTTTTTTTTGGATCGTTTTTAATCGAGATCAATGAAATCGATTGTCTATTAATATTTTAGCATAAAGATAGACGTTTAGATCATAAGTAATTAATTCGTTATTTTCAAAATGCCTTAAAAAGAATTGTGGATTTCTTCTGATATATTTATTATTTATTATAGTCTTTCATATTGATATGATCATTAATTTAATCCACATGTTCCTAATGACCCTAGGTAAAATTGTACAAAAGAAAAAAACTCCGCCTGGATTTTTTTGTTAAAATTGATGTTTTTAGTTTATACGATTTTAGTTAAAAAAGCATGTAGATTTTTTTCAAATTCTTTAAAATGTTACTTGGGGTCATTAGAAACATTTAGGTTAAATTAATTATACATACTTTTTCAATCTCATTAAGTATATTATTACGATGTAATCCGACATATCCTTAGCTTCTGCGTCAATAGGTTATATGAAATGTTGAATTTTATAAAGGTGTATAATAAAATTATTATATCGTTTTGGGGACATACCTCCAGTCTTTCAGGACGATAAAAACAGAAACAGTTCTTAATATAGGATGTGGTGCAGTTATCTGAAAAAAATATAATATATCGTCTAGTGGCTTATATGGTTTGTGAAGTAATAAATTCCTGGGTTTGATACCCAGGTAGGACAAATAAGTTTGAATTTTTCGGTTTGAAAAATGACAATTTGTCCAGAATTGGAAATGCTGTAATTTCGACAGGCTGTCACAAGTTGGAACGGAAATAAGCTTTTTTGAGTACATACTAGTCTTTGTATTATATCAATGGGAATTTTATAAATCAAAATGAAATTAAAATTAATTATTGAATTCATTAAAATTATATAGGTACATTAGATTCAGTATTTTGTTCTGCCATTCGGTTCTGAAAGCAGTTTTCATTAAAGAAGAACGGGCAAGAAACTAGATGTATGTCCCCAAAACAATTTTGGCTTTTTGTGTATTTCTATAAGAGATTGGTTGTTTTGTTTATCAAAGAGTTTATTTAGTTTCTAGTTAATGCAATGTGAAATATAAATGTATGGAAATAAACGATTTTCGAGATATTATACTGTAGATATGATTTTGATACCTGTTTTTTATTTACTTTTTAATCAAAATAAGTATTTGAAAATGTATTTCTGCGTGAAATGGAACGACAAAACGTATATAGTTATTTTTTACTTTAAAAGCATTTTATGGAAAAGTCAATAACTCTCTGCGTCGAACGAAACGTCACATTAATTATTTTTTATTATCACGTAATAAATCCATTGTGTAACCAGTTTAATGTAAATTATTACTCATAGTTTAGGGTAGAAATTAAGATTCTTATAATTTAACCTTCATCAATAATGTAGGTTCTTACGCAAATCTAACACCCGTATTCTAACACGTTTCCTCTAATCTTCCTCAACCTTATCCTAGTCGAGGTGACATAAAAATGAATTTAAGGAATCCTCGAAAATGGTATGCTTAGTTAAAAATATACTTTTACTAAAGGTTCCTCGAGTGAGGTTGAGTTGAGGAAAAACGTCATCATTTACGTCACTGATGTATAGATAAAGTAGAGATTTAACAAAAAAACTTTGAAACTAGCCTATGGTCACTTGAAAAGTGACAGTCAAATGTCATGTCAAAAGTGTTTACAAATAATATATAATTATTTAACTCAAAATCTTCAGGATTATGACTGGAAGACAAATATTTAGTGAGTCGGAGAAATGGTGGCTGCAAAAAAAACGCATGCAGACAGGAGGAGTGTCATTCAATCCAACCCGGAAATTTCGAAGGATATTCTTATTGATGAATCGTCGTTCGGGATATTCGTACGGAGTATCGTACAAGTATTACAGGAACCGCTGGAAATCTTTAATAACTCGTTTAAAATAATAAACATTGTTTCCAAACGAAAAATCTTTTTTTAATCGACTTCAAAAAGAGGAGATCACCAATTCGAGCTGTATGTATGTAATTTTGTCAGAACTGCACCGTATAAGTTGAATCGAAATCGGTTCTGCAGTTTTTGAGATAGAGCAGGGGTCACAATCTTTTTCAGTCAGCGGCGCACATACATATTTACTATTTTGTCTCGGCACCCTAATCTATCTAGCTGGTTGAAACGTACAGCGATATTAGTTAGGTATATAAGCACAAAACTAAAAATTTAGACAGAGGGAATTCTACGCGGCGCCCTCCTTTACTTTCTACGGCGCGGCGTACCAGGAGGCACACTTTAGGACACCGTGAAATAAAGAGTAATCATTCACTAGAAAAACGTTTAGATCGTGTAGAGGCACCCACCTCAAAAAATTGTTGGCATATTTAGGTATTTAAGAATTTTAAAAGGTAAACTTTATTTCTCTCTTTTAAATTACAATTTTAAAGTAGGATTATTTCTTTTATTTCTTCCTTAAGGTAGGTCGCGACGTACCTTGAGTTTGACAGTTGATTCCTTTCCTCGAGACAGGAAATTTTTTGAGTGACGTTGAGTGGAGGAGATTTTCTTCTACTAAGAATACGGATTTCCTCTAGTAACGTCAAGTGGAGTCGAGAAAACGTCTTAGAATATGGGTGTAAATCCCTTAAAAAACATCTCGAAGATTGTTTATAATGTTCCTCGCGTTACTTCGATGTGTAAATAATAGTTAAAATTATATTTATATCTTATGTTTGAAGCACAATTTAATTATATTTTAACACAAAACCTCAGAAAAACACCGTGAAACGAGCTTTCGTGTTTCATTCGGTGAGTGAGATTTCCGAAGACAATGTTATGTTCCTCCCGTCTTTTTCTTTCCGTATCTGAGTATACTCTAACACGGGATGAATCGGAACTCAAGGGTGAATGGAAACACTAGGCGAATGCATCTATAACTAATTATTGTGAAATTATTTGTTTATTGTGAATCAAATGTGTTTTTCCACAATCCAGAAACAATACATGTAAGTTGCTTTCATAAAATTAAAGCATAAAAAAGACGATCAGTTTATTTCTCACTCCTAAGTTTCGATTAGGCCTTATTTGACATCAACGCAATAAAAATCCGAAAAAACTTCATGTGTTTCACGATGCCAAAGGTAGGAATGGGTTGCGCATCATGATCAAAACAAGGATTACTCCATAATGGTTTCTTAGATTTACGCGAATGTTACACATTGAAATAAAACTATTTTATACGGATTTTATCGCGATTTGGTTTAATTTTTACATTTTTTAACTTCCCGACGTTTCGATTACTTTACAGCTTTCGTGGTCACGGGGCGGACCGCCACGTGACTAATAAAATTAAAATTAAAATTAAACCGATAAAATCCGTATAAAATAGTTTTATTTCAAGGATTACTCCATGTTCAGGGGATGTGATGTGAGGATTCTGATGCACCTCGTATAGCGGGACGGTGGTCGCTACACAAGCGGATGTGAATGTGTTACAATGTTTTATGTCCGGCAAATGAAAACGAAACAGCAGACTTGTCACTTTAAGTCGGTTTTCTGTTAGACAATGTTTTAAAATTTGAAGGAACGCGATGAATGGAATTACTGTAGCACAATTGTTAATTTAGATAGCTATAATAATAAATAAATACATCCAACAGTCACATACATAGTCCTGACCACACACTAAGATCGAGTCTTGTGTCGTGTATCGGAAACTACGAGGGACTTTTCGCAACAAACACCCAGACCCGAGACAAACACTTATGGACTTCTCAAACATTTGTGTCGGTGCGGGGATCGAACCCGCGGCCTCTCGTCTCACAGCCGGCATCTAACCATCAATATAGAATAAATAGTATAAATCCTCCTTGTTTACATTATGAACATTATGCCAAATAATGCGTTAAATATTTTTAAAAGTTTATTTGTAGTTCCAAATTTCGCCACGCGGCAATAGATTTTAAATGACCTGATTTCGATGCAGTTGCGATTAGGTTTACGTCTTAATGGTACGTACGTCAAAATAGTATTCTTGTAATTGTTTAGCTGCGCGTAAGATATGCATAAACTGCGCATGTGCTGCACGTTGGTCGGACTAAACTGTCATTGGAGACGTCAAATGAATAGGTAAATACCGATCAAGTTGCGATCTGGATCACGCATGTATAAAACGCGCAGCCGTAGAATACGCTAAAGCGCTCGCGTGACGCGAACTTGACAAGACTGTTTTGATCGAAACTTAACTGCAACTGAAATTATTTAATTACGTGTTTTAGCCTACTGTACGTGTGAAGTTCGCGTTATGTATTCAGATCTATGTCTGTTATGACTTATGGTTGAAGTTAATTAGTATTTTTGAATACCTCACTATGCAATATTGTTTTGTGTAATAAATATTTAAGAATATATTATGTTTTTTTCTTTAATAGGATGTCAATCGTTTCTTTATGTAATACCCTATGTAAACACTAATACTGATGTTTGACCTAAGTTTGCAGTTAACATTTCAGATAGCGTACATCAGTTTTCACTGGTGGTAGGTCACTCATATGTGAGAGGCCGCCTGGGTAGGTACCACCGCAATGTCTATTTCTCCAACAAACAGCAGCGTAAATGCACTGTTGTGTTCCGGTTTGAAGGACATTGTAGCCAGAGTAACTACTGGACATATCGAGACTTAACATCTTATGTCTCAGGATGGCGAGCGCAGTGGAATGCCAAGCATTGCCTTGTAACTCATGGTGTTTGGTTTTGCTACTGTCCATGAGCGGTCGTATCGCTTACCATCACGCGAATGGCAGGCTCGTCTCGCAATTCACTCCAATAATATATATTATGTAGTATTTTGTTTTTATTATGAAGATTTCCTTGGTCTACAATAACGGACAAATTAAGACAAGTAAATTGTATAATTTTTATATTCTTTTTTAATAATTGACTTTAAAAAATAGACTATTAATAAAATGTAACATGTATTCTATCAGCCAGGGTGGATCGAAACTCAAGGTGAATAGAGAAACAAAACTGGTGAAAGTACCTGAGACTTATTTTTAAAATGGACATCATACGTATGTACTTCACATTTTAAAAACAATAATTATTTTGTATAAATAAAATATTATCACATTAAAATGTCTGCCTCGGCAAAGTGATATTGGGTTTTTCTATTCATTATCAGCTCGGGGTCGAGAATTTGTGCCCGATATGGCAATAGGATCGCCCCCAATTACATCCTGGGACGAAAAATACAAGGCGTGAGTTTATGTATTTATCACATTAATATTTTATAAAACAAGACGACTAGTTTATGTCTATTCACCTCGATTTCGATTCACCTCGTAATAGTGCACTTAATTAAAAATACCACCTATTTTTACAATTACTGCGATAAATTAACTAGCTCAGCGTTTCACTGATCACTGAAGTCCAAATTATCGCTGTCAAATCTCCGTCGCGAGCGAAAATCACTCGAAACATTTCTTCTTTCTAACTTAGTTATAAGTTCATCTAATTTCCTATTTAACACATCGATTGAGTTCTGACTCCTTTCGAAACACGCATCTATATGTTTCTTAACCTCGTCTTGGTATTTCTCAATCACTAATCTAGGGTTTTCGTTAGTAACAACTGTATTATAAATCTCGTCCAATTTCTGTTTAAAAGCTTTAGAATCGAGCTCTTTAACTGTATGCTTCTTCTGAGTCTGAACTATATTAAATATAGCATTGATTATGTTCTTTGGTAAATTTTTGCTAGTATTCCTCGAATTATCACTGGGATACAAGTTAATTTCACTTTTAACAGTAAATTTGCTAAGCATCGTTGAAGTGAGAATCTTTTTGAAGACCCTGTTATCAGCTAAACTTTCCAAAGAAACTAATAATTCGACTTGTTTCTCCAACCTTCGGATATTTCCTCGTAATTCTAAATTCTGCAAATCATTTACAGCTACGCCAACCATCAAATTCATTAAAACAATTGATGTGAAGAATAGGAAACCTAGGAACACTAGTCTTATTGTTAGAAGAGAGGCTGGGAGGTAAGCCTTCTTGTCTTTATCAATTAGGTCGTCGTAATCAAATTCTGACGTCATCATGACCATAGTTTTGACTAGCGCAGCGAAGGGATTCTCAAAAGGCACTTGAGAATGGAATTCGATGAGGAAGCTTATGGAAAACCCAATGATGAGAAACGCGAAGGCCAGGAGGATCTGAAACAAATGAATAAATACAATAATTACATAGAAGTAAAGAAAGCATGTGGCGATCTATGAGGGAGGCTAATGTACAGCAGTGGGCTCCCAGCGTCTGGAGAGACAGAAAGAGAGAAATAAAGTGCGTGGTGGGCTGTTGGTGACGGACCAGACGCAGCTGCCAACATGTTCGGAGTCATGTGTGTATTGATAGCCTATTCCCGTTTCCCATGCACTATAACGATGAAGAATAAAATCGTGAGGAAACCTGCATACCATAAAGATTTTTAAGAATTTTTAATATGTAAAGTCCGCCCGCACTAGGCCAGCGTGGTGGACTGTACTAACCCCTCTCAATCGTACTCTCGATTGTAGAGGAGGCGCGTGCCTGCAGTGGGACGTGTATGGGCTGATGCAGATACAGATATTAATAAGAGTTTTTGACTACAAAATACCCGTAACAAATACTTGTGTAAACGTATACTATCGTTTACTAAATAAAAGTATTTTTTACAGATTACATCCCGGATTTGGTTTAATTTTATAATAATTTAACATTTTAATTCTTAAATCCAACCGCGAGAGCTCAAGACATAGTGAGCTCCTGCGTAGATCGGCTCTCGACACGAATGCCAAGCATTGCTTTGTAAATTATGTTTTTTTTGGTTTTTCTACTGTTTATGAGCGGTCGTATCGTATCATTTATTGAAATAAAAAAACACATACATACAAACAGGCGAAGCTAATAAAAGCGTGTTAGTAAAGTGGACTGGACTCAAAAAGTTTCCGAAGCCGGGCGAAACCGGGCCGGGCTGCTAGTATTTATATAAAGAATATAACCTTAACAACTTTCCACGAGACCTTCCGGAACATGGGCACGTAGTACCCCCACTTCGGGAACCTGGACAGGAGGAACATCAGCTCCACCCAGGCTACGAGAACCGCCATAGTCGCCACATGTCGGACCCACTCCAGATCCTGAGTGAATTGTACCGCGTTGTACCTGACGATTAGCGCCAGGGCCACTGAGATGAACTTAATCCACGTCTCCAGCTGGAGAAAATACCTTCTGGAGGGCGTTAGGAATATTAACTCCTGGAAACAGAAAGAGTATACATATAATATCTATACATATAATAAATTTGTAACCGATCGATGTCTGCACATGGAAGATAAACGAGAAAAACTAATATGGGGGTTCTGTATTAACGTATTAGAACCCAAAACAATGATTTTTAGAATTTTTGTCTGTATGTCTGCGGTTGTGCGCGATGAACTCAGAAACGGCGCAGACGAAGTTTGCGGACAGAACCTAGTAATATAATATACATAGCCCGGACGCCAAATTAAAAGAACGAAAGAACGGAAAAATACAATATCACTTTGCCCGACCCGGGATTCAAACCCGAGACCTCAGCTTCGTAATCTATATCAGCCCATATACGTCCCACTGCAGGGCACGGGCCTACTCTACAATCGAGAAAATCGATTGAGAGTGCTTAGGCCGTATAGTCCACCACGCTGGCCTAGTGCGGGTTGGCGGACTTACATACCGTAGAAATTCTTTAAAATCGCTACGGTATGCAGGTTTCCTCACGATGTTTTCCTTCACCGTTAAAGTGCGTGGTGATTGACTATCAATACACACATAACTCCGAAAAGTCAGAGGTGTGCCCTGGGATTTGAACCCGCGACCACCGTGAAAATGTAGGCAGCCGCGTCTGGTCCGTTACCAACAGGCCACCACGCACGCACGCACCACGCAGCTTCGTAATACCGAAGTAGAACTGCGCCACCGAGCCCGTCAATATTTTTATTTTATATTTTTTATTTTTATTTATTTATTAAGGACCATCAAACGGAGAATACAATTAACAATTGGTATACATATACATGAATATAGGTACATTTTCATTATATCTCTTATAATAGACAGTCACAACATGACTATACAGGAGTAGCAAAGCATAAAATAATATGCATATTTTACTCACTTGTAACACCCAGAGGGTACACGTCACCAACACGACTATAGACCACCCATGCGGATCTAGAATGACTGGAGCATGCATCCCAATATCTTTGAAACAGAAAGCTGACAGAATGAAAATAGTCAGCGAAATCACAAAAGCTCCATACACCATCGCTATTATATAAAATATTGGCAGCAACGCCCTCCATTTCAGATACAAAAAGCTTTCTACTAAAGGATGTAGGAGTAATCTCGTCTGGTCATGTCTATTTCCAGTCTTAATGATCTCTTCAATAACTGCTATTTGACCTCTGCCGGACTTCTTAGGTAATATCACGTCGTAGCTAACTATGATTTCACAATAAGGGTCTTGGACGCCTAAATCGTTGCTTTTGATGTACGAATCAAATAACTCTTCGAAAAATTCAGTAGGCTGGGACAGGTTGTTCATGATCATATTAACTGCTGTTTTTCTTGAGTTGACTGGTCCTCCTGTACACGCTGAAAGGTCCGCACCTTCGGCTATTAGGAAGCTTATTACGTCGCGACTTTTATGATGGATGGCAGTGTGAAAAGGAGTCCAATTTAAATGGTTCACGTTATGAACAATTTCCGAATCAAATTTGACTAACACTTTCGCTATTTCTATGTTGTTTTTTACTGCTGCCAAGTGCAAAGGGGTTGATTGCTTAAACGGTCCCTGCGTCGCTCTCAAACTAACATACGCGTTCTTAGACAGAAGTGCTTTCACACATTTCAAATGGTTATTCAAAACAGCGTAATGTATAGGTCCAAAGCCGGTGTTTGTCAGAAAATTTACTTTTTCTCTAGTAATCTTATAATTATGATCGAGAAGGACTTGTAAGATATCTGCACAGCCAATTTCAGCAGCTATATGGAATAAATTGACTCCTTTTGGCAGTGTTACTTCTACAGAAGCTCCGTCTTTGAGTAATCTTTTCACAGCGTCTAGATGACCCGCCAAAACAGCAGTGCAAAGAGGTGTTTCGCCCTTCAAGTTGCGGCAGTCGATGTCATAGTTCCTAGATTTAACTACGCCCAGTATTTCGTCTAGGATGTCTAAGTTACCCATTCCAGCTGCTAGATGTATCGGCGTTTCTCCATCTTGAGTCTGGAAATAAATACACACATAGTTCTGAATATTCTGATTCTGAATTCCCGCACCACATATTAAACAATAAATACGAGTGCAATATTACACAAATTTTGTTGTGAAAGGGTCGTAACGGAGTTATAAAATCGATTTTCCTATTTATACAGGGTGTACAAGACAATGGAACACCTGCTCAGTTGGATGCAAGGGCATAATATTAATATGATTCTAAAAATATAATATTTGGAAAATATTTATCCGTTTTTGAGTTATGATCGTTTAAAGTTTCAAGTATTACCATCACATTTTCGCAAAAATCCAACTGGAATGGGTAAAGAACAAGATTTTATCATATACGTATTTTGTCGTTTCGTCGTTAATTAAATGGTTAATGAAATATACCACGAAAACCATTTTTAACAGCAACAAAATTTTCATTGACTTCGCCTTAACTTTTTTTACACATAGGCCAGGTCATGAACTCTCAGCTGTACACTTTGTCCTTCTCTAATTTTACAAAAAGGTATTTTTTGTTTCATTTCACATAAATAAAACAGCTAAGCAGGAGCGTACTCAGATTTATAGTGTCAACAAATTAACAACATAATAACTTTTGGTATAGTTGCATTGTGCATGGATCGACTGTTTTGTCATTTTTTTCCTTAAGGTGTCACAAATCCAAACTGTAAGATACCAAGAAATCACGCTGGTCCTCGGTTAAACCGTGTTAGGTTGCAAATTTATTAATTACAAATATTTTAGTAATACATAACATTTAAATTATCTAAGTAATTCATATTCATAAACATTTCTTTTTACGCAATTACACTGATAAATAAAAAATATGATAATAAAATGATTGCAGAATTCGGCCCATTTCTTAAAGGAAGCCGAAGGTCACTGTGTACTCGTCGGAACTTGTCGGCACTAGCGCGGCTCGATTATTCTTCCTTTGAGCTCGCCGCTTCCGAGCTTGAGTGACACTAATAGCATAGGCGGTGTTTTGTGTGCATTTTTCAAAGGATGACCGCCATGTTAGGATGTGTTCACACTTCACACTTAGTACAACTTAATTTGGTTAGGTACTTGATAATAAGAGTTACGTAAAAACGTAAGACCATAATGGATTGATAAAGTGATCGTTATTCTCCCCAGAGATATTAATCTTGTTTAAATATGTTAAAGTAGTTACATAATTTGATCCAGACAGTTACAAGACTGCCTTTGCTTATTATTTAATGAATATTAATAATTATGTTGCTTTAAAATGGTAAAAAATGTACAGAAAACTTATAATAGAAACGAAATTTAAAAAATCATTGTAGCCGAGTAAATGGTATTTACATAAGAAATAGCATATTATTATGATATTAAATTAGTGAAAACAGTAAACACATGTAAAATTAAAAAAAATTATTATGAAATGAAATACGTGTAAATGTGTCTAATGTGAACAAGCCTTTATCTTTCTGTTTTCGAAAAAATCATTTATCTTTTATTAGTTGAATTCGGACTACGTTCGCGTGTACATGTATTTGTCGTATACATTATTATTATCAACTCGTTTTCAGTTATTTTGATTGAATTTTATGAATTTTGACGCATGGAATATCCCATGGTATTTTTAGTGAAGTGTTAGTTTAATATCCAAGTGTATTTAAGCCATTGCAATGATGATGGGTTTGTGGCTAAAAACGGTAGAATACTTTAGTGAGTTGTGCAAAATTACGCGAAGTTGAACCAAACATGTTGCATCGGAAGACCGAGCGACGGCTCTATGTACACATAGTACATTTTACGTGTCTAATGAAGTGAATTATGAACGTACAACTGTTGAATGTTATCAAATTGTGGCAGTGCTTTCGTGCGGGATTTTAGCAGTTCCAGCACTTACCTCCTTACCTAAGGTACCTATTTACGGCTTAAATTATAGGGTCAGTTATTATTTATTTTGTGATCATTAGTGGCACTTAAGCAGTACGCTTGAATTAGTGTAGGTCTTCTGCCCATGTTCTCCACATACCATATTCTACGGTTCGTTCAATGTTAAATTCCTATTGCCTAACTATGTACACTAAGTGGCGTGGCAATTATGTAGTTTTAATCACCTATTCCTACTTATCTGTTGTGGAGCGACCCGTTCAATTGTAAGGTTCAATCACTTTGGCGTATTATGTTAAGGGGAAGCACGTATGATGTTAATTCTTGATTTCTCGGCATCTTTTTTATTATCAGAGTCTGCTACGAAAATGCGTCATAATCTAGACGTAATCACGATTTACTAAAATGTATATTAGCAGGTGCGCCATTCTCTTGTACACCCTGTATATTCGTTGCTGCACACGTAAATTAAAGAAAAACTTAATATATATATGGGCAGACGCCCGTCTTCATCAGAATCAGCCATCAGAAATGTAGGTAGGATCCAGTGAAATAATCAGGTAAATCACAATCAAACGTTATGTATTTCGCACAATTATTATATCACACACAGTGTCTCACAGAAATCAATTTTCTACTAATTCCGGAATCATCTAATTATTAAATTACAATTAATTCTACAACGGAAGGACTCAGGATTACGCGGAACAAAAGCGATTCGTCGCAACTGTGGTGCGCTCGCCGTTGACGTTCCTTTATATAAAAGTGACGTTCAACATGACCGCGCTAACCAACAACACGACGCTCCGCCAGACTGCCAGATGTCAACAATCTCGTTCCGTCGTATCTCGATAGATGGCGCTAGCAAAGCGCCGTCACGGCCGGACTGACTATCGACCGTCCTCGGGCGCATCAGATTGCAGTCCTGTAACAATGACACAATCAATCGAACGAGTGCCTGTATCTACTTGACGAATGACCCGCTCGTCCAACCTGACAAGCTATTTTAGAGATACTCCTCAATTTTTATTCTATTTCAATTCACTAAAGTATGCGTCTCAGAACAAGGAAAAGTGTGTGTCCCTTCGACCACGCATGGACCGGACGACACCTTTCCCTTAACAGATAACTAATATGCCAAATCGACTAGTATGTCCTCTCAACCAACCCGAGACTTCGGGTCTGGCCCGGACGATACTGTCGTGCTACCACCAATATATTAACATTAACCTGGACCGGACGGGTGTGTCCTTTCAACCAGCTCCTTGTGCATGGCCCGGACGACACTGTCCCTTCGACCAGTATGTGAACAATTAAGGCTGGACCGGATGAATGTGTCCTTTCAACCAGCCGCTAACAGCTGCATGGCCCGGACGACATTATCCCTTCGACCACCTTTACATTATCCAATCATTCCTCCTAAAAGTTTCAACTAGATTAAATAGACTTCATGCAAATAAAGTTTACAGATCACATACCCATAAATTACGGACTGTCTTGCTCTGCGTGAAACTGGACTTCGTGCTCAATGATTTCATGATCTGAAGTGTAACTAAGTGTATCGGACCCTGCTGTAAGTGTATCAGATCCTGCAGATAGGGTTACGGAGTCTGCAGTCAATGCATCACAACTATTTTGTCTATCGAGGTGACCATTATCGAGTTCAACGTTTTCCGGCGCCGTCATGGCCTCCTCCTCCATCATTAAACTTGTGGATATTTCGAATAACCCGTCGTGACCCCGAGGTACTGGACGCAAGTTCTCATGCGCGTATTTAAAGGTACGATGTGAACCAGTTAAATTTTTTAACTCGTAGCGATCATTGTCCAAAACTGAAGTTATCACAAAAGGACCCCTAAACTTCCTATCCAGTTTAGTTTGGTTACGTTCGCTGCTTTTGATAAATACAAAGTCGCCCTTTGAATATGGCCTGATAAGGGCTCGACCTTGGTTAAATCGCTGAGTATCGGATGCGGCGGCTTTTTGTATGTTTTTAGACGCATTTTGCCTGGCAGACTCTAAGTCAATACGCTGTTCTTGTTCTGAATTTGGGCCCGAAGACCTAATTTTGGACATGCCTAAAGATTGTGAACGAATACCGAACATGAGTTCTGTTGGTGTGAATTTGGTGACGGTAGACTTGGTACTATTTAATGCTAACTGGACATTTCCTAACTCATCACGCCATGTTTTGTTGGGATCATTCTCGATAATTGTTAACAAGCTTTTCAAGGTACGCATTACGCGTTCTACTTGCCCGTTTGCCCTGCTGGAGCCCGTTGCTATAAAATGTAGCTGAATATTATGTTCTAAACAAAAGTTCTTAAAGTCCTGGCTACTGTAACACCTACCCTGATCAGCTATTATACGCATAGGTGCCCCAAAAAGGCAAACGGCCTTTTTAAGAGCTTGAACTGCACTGGCTGCGTCCAATGAAAAAGTGTGCTCTAGCAGCACATATTTTGTAAACCCATCGATAATAACTGAGCAATATTCTTTGCGGTCACTCTTTCCACTTAGCTTTCCGGTAATGTCTATATGAATCGTGTGCCACGGCACTGACACTTTTGGAATAGAATGTAGCTGCACAGGTTGAGCACCTGAGGGACCTTTCGATGCCTTACAGACAATGCAAGACTCAATAAATTTCCTAACACACTTGGACATTTGGGGAAACCAGTACTGTTCATACAATTTGTCCAGTGTTTTATCATAACCTAGATGTTGTAGCTCACTATGAACGTGATTGATCAAAGTCCATATTAAGGAACGAGGGACAACTGGCAGCCATGAAATAGTCTTGTTTCTTACAATCTTCCTATAAAGAATACCGTCCCTAACGTCATATGTTTGACCAACTGTGTCGGGGAAATCATTATGATTGCATTTGTTGATCAAGTCTTGGATTTCTGCATCACGTTTCTGTTCTACAGAAAGCCAACCCTGATGCAATTCTACGAAATGTACAGACTTGGTTATAGGTTTTGAAGAAACCTGGGGTGTGGAAGCTAAACTATTGGACTCTGGTAAGGGATTTCTAGAGAGGTAATCAGCGTGCTCCATACCTCGACCATCGCGATACACGATGTCGAAATCATAGGCTTGTAAAAACGCCCACCACCGATGTACACGCGGAGTTAAATCGATTTTCGATTTCGATGCCTTTAATGAGTTACAGTCCGTAAAAACCTTGAATCGTCTACCGTAAAGATAGTGCCGGAAATGTTCTACCGCTCGTACGACGGCCAGCGTTTCAAGTTCGTACGAGTGGTAACGGGACTCAACTTCTGACGTGCGTCGACTGAAGTATTCTACGACATGTGGTAGATCGTTCTTTTTCTGTATTAGGATTGCTCCATAGCCCTCAGAGCTGGCGTCACAATGCAACTCGACGGGCAAATCTGGGTCAAAGATCATGAGCACTGGTTCAGAAGTAAGTACCTCTATGATGGTATTACGGATCTTTTCATGTTTATCGTCCCATTTTACAGGACCCTTCAGTTTTGTTAGGGGATATAACGGCCCAACAATGTTTGTAAAACCAGGGATAAATTTCCGGAAATATGATGCAAGACCTAAAAACTGACGGACCTGCGCAGCAGTTTTGGGCTGGGGGGAATCTACTAGAGCCTGTATTTTACGTGAGTTTGGTCCTACTTCACCACACTGGAGAGAATATCCCAAGAAATCTATTTTCTTTTTCATAAATTTACATTTTTTAAGGTTTAATGAGAAACCGGCGGTAGAAAGTGCGTTCAAGACTTCATCAAGACGCTTAAGACCCTCGGATACGTCATCAGAATAACATAACACGTCATCCATATAGATTAAGGGCTTCTCCTTCAGCTGTTGAACAGCTTTTGTGATACAACGTTGATAAACCGAAGGAGCATTGCGCAATCCGAAGGGCATTGCGAGATATTCGTACTGCCCCTCGGGCGTCACAAATGCTGTCTTTTCTACTGAGTTACGGTGTATAGGGATCTGATGAAATCCTGATGCCATATCCAAAGATGTGAAATAATGAGCACCACTGAGCATATCTATTTGTTCCTCAATGCGCGGGAGAGGGTAGTGTTCGGGTCGTGTATTGGAGTTAAGCTCCCGATAATCGACACACATTCTCTCGGTGTTATCTTTCTTCTTCACCAAGAGAATCGGACTTGCAAATGGTGATGAACTTTCCCGAATCACACCCGCATCGAGGAGCTCCTGAACCTTTTCCCTAACGATTTGTTTTTCGATTGGTGCTAGCCTATAGGGGCGTCTTTGAACAGTCTTATGTGGGTCTACTAAATCAATTTCTAACTCTCCTGCTTTAACACGCCTATGGGGAATACCTTCTATGAAACAGTTACCATATTTGTTTAACAGTTTAATAAGAACCTCTTTATCATTACCGGTTAGATCCGTATCTATCTGAGAAAAGTCTGGCCGGCTAACTATAGATTCGCAAACATGAGCTTGCTCTTTGAGATGAAATATTAAGTTATCATCATTTATTTTAACACTCACGCCATTTTCCAAGATATCACGGCCTATTATTACAGGATCCATAAGACAAGAGTCTGGTACAATGTGAAATGTCAAGGTTTGCGATATGTCCCCAAGATTTACCTCAGTCGAAATTTGAGAGGTGCATTTAATTTCATCGCCTCCAATGCCAGTAAGATACACGAGGTCATTGCGCACAGTACCCAGGAATTTACTAGAAAAGCTTTGTTTTATCAGAGAGCAAGACGACCCGCTATCAAATAAAAAAGAGACTGGCTCACCGGATGACGTCTTCAAGGTACCCCTCGACAGTCGTTGCTTGCAGAGATTGACCTCTTTCCTCGTAGTAACTCCGCCCCTTTTTCCCTTTTCTTGACAATTCGGTGCTATGTGTCCGGTTTTCCCACAACTGAAACAGGTTACAGTCGTAGTTCTCTCAAGTGTAATTGCGGCAGGTGCGGGTTCTTGTTGTTTCGTCATCACAGAAGAACTTTCTCGTCGCTTTCGACAGTCAGCTAACCGATGTCCAGGAAGTCCGCACCAATGACATTTTCCAGGAAATTTTGCATCCGTAATTCTGGGTCGCTTGAAATCAGGTTCTTGGATTTCAGTGGGTTCCAGTCTTCGCTTAAGTGTACATCCTCCTAAGGTTCTAAATAGCTGAGCTTTAGTAGTGACAGCAGCAGCATTCAACTCGCGGCGTATGAATCCATCCTTCTGACATAAGATCGATACGACGAATCCAGTTATAGCTTCCTCTGGCATCTGAGTCTTAGGTATCCGTTCGATCATATGCCACAAGCGTAGACCAGCTTCTGATGCGGTCTCTTTCGCTCCAATTTGAAAACGCAGCACATCATCGAAGTAGTCTTGAAATGATTTAGGGCGACAAAATCTGGCCATCAAACTTTGTTTCACAGCTTCCCACGTGAGCTCATTCAAATTCAACCTGGTCAAACAAGTAGCTGCGCGGCCTTTTAATGCACCGGTGAGAGCAATAAGCAAATCTACACCCTCTAGATGTTTACTCAAGACAATAAGCTCAGTTATCCTACACCAACCTTCTATATCCGCGTCGACATCATCTGGGTTGAATTGTACGAGTTGCACTGCACTAGACTGGGTGCTAGTACTTGCCGCCGGCTGTTGAGGAGTTGCTAACATACGGGTAAGTAAAGCTTCCATATTACTCAACAGGTTTAAAGCGCTATTTTCGTCAGGCGGTCGATTTTTCTCGGTCGGTAGCTCGGGGTTGATCCCACTTCTGATATGGGCAGACGCCCGTCTTCATCAGAATCAGCCATCAGAAATGTAGGTAGGATCCAGTGAAATAATCAGGTAAATCACAATCAAACGTTATGTATTTCGCACAATTATTATATCACACACAGTGTCTCACAGAAATCAATTTTCTACTAATTCCGGAATCATCTAATTATTAAATTACTATTAATTCTACAACGGAAGGACTCAGGATTACGCGGAACAAAAGCGATTCGTCGCAACTGTGGTGCGCTCGCCGTTGACGTTCCTTTATATAAAAGTGACGTTCAACATGACCGCGCTAACCAACAACACGACGCTCCGCCAGACTGCCAGATGTCAACAATCTCGTTCCGTCGTATCTCGATAGATGGCGCTAGCAAAGCGCCGTCATATATATTAAAAGTACAGATGGTGTCATCGCTCTAGGCGATTTCGTACAGACAACCTTGTGATGGATATAATAGGAAAAGAATCGAGGGCAGCCTAAAATATAAAGGATACAAGCTCCAATAAATCAAATATAAACAAATTGTTAACATCTAAAATTATTTTGGTACAAAATTTTGTGCTAGATTTTTAATTGCATTTATTAATTGAAGTGGGCTTTCGTATATTCTTTATTATTGTGAAATAATTACCATAGTCATGACATTAGCTCCTGCCTCCAGAGCGACGGCCACGCCTGCAGCCCAGTTAGCTAATATGGCACATTGTAGGACCGTCCGGCCATTCCTGTCTCTCTCATCCACCAGGGAGTCAGGAAGTCTCGACTCCCTTCCACCCACGCATAGCAACACCTGTAAACATTTGACTCTAAACCTATATTTCCACTTTTTATCATGACTGCCTCGGTGGCGTAGTTGTACTACAGTACGGTTACAACGCTGAGGTCCCGGGTTCGAATCCCGGGTAAGGCAAAGTGATATTGTATTTTGGTATTCATTATCAGCTCTGAGTTAGGAATTTGTGCCCGATATGGCGATAGGCTCGCCCCCTATCACAAAGTGGGACGGAACACGCAAGGCAAAACGTAGGCGTCCTGGTAGCACCTCTGCCTACCCCTCCTGGGATAAAGGCGTGAGTTTATGTATGTATGTTATGTGATCTAACAGTATTAACATGTCCAATGGCATAAGCGATAGAAAATCGGCACTTTTACCTTGGAAAAAGTTTTTCACGCGGGCGAAGCCGCGATCAATAATATAACCAATAAAAGGGTAGAAATTTAAAAATTCCATAATAACTAAATATGCCAACGATTTTTGAAGTTCGGTGCCAGCTGAACGACTTTCAGCTATAATATCAAGCTACGAACTACGCAGGTAAAACCGCAGCTAGGTCGTATTTATTTATTTACTCAATTATAATCACAATAAATACACAATAACAATTGACAGCCTCCGTGGCGCAGTTGGTTAGACGCCGCCTGTGAAACGAGAGGCCGCGGGTTCGATCCCCGCACCGAAACAAATATTTGTGTGATCCACAGGTATTTGTTTCGGGTCTGGGTGTTTGTGAGACCGAAAAGTCTCTCGTAGTTTCCGATACCCACGACACAAGACTCGATCTTAGTGTGGGGTCAGGACTATGTATGTGACTGTTGGGTGTATGTATGTATTAATAAAAAATGGATATTCTCACCTGTAAATGCTCTTTCAGCTGCTTCCGAACACACACATGCATAGGTGTCAGTCCGTCTCGGTTGAGGCTGGCGACGGACGCGCCCGCGTCCAACAGCAGGTGCAGCGCCCCCACGCATTCCACCTCAACGGCCGTGTGTAGCGGAGTTATCGTCTTCGAGAGATTCACGCGCGGGTCCGACTTGAGCAGCAGTTTTATTACTTCTTCAAAACTGGAAGTAAATACAACACATAACTGTCATTTGACAGCCTCCGTGGCGCAGTTGGTTAGACGCCGGCTGTGCCACACGTGAGAGACCTACCAGGCTGTACAGTAAGATCGAAAAGTCTTTCGTCGTTCGTAGACACAATTCTTATAAATAAATATAAATACACCCTTAGAAATAAAACTATTTTTACGGATTTTATCGCGATTTGGTTTAATTTTTACATTTTTTTAACTTAAAAAAAAAACAACTAGTTAACTTTTTAAATTAGCTTTTTTTTATTTAATAATTGAAAATTAAGGGTAGTTTAATTGTAACAGTCACAGAGCGGATGACTAATACTTCAGTCCGCCCCGTGACCACGAAAGCTGAAAAGCAATCGAAACGTCGGGAAGTTAAAAAATGTAAAAATTAAACCAAATCGCGATAAAATCCGTAAAAATAGTTTTATTTCAATGTGTAACATTCGCGTAAATCTAAGAAACCATTATAAATACACCCAACAGTCACATACATAATCCCGACCCCACATTAAGATTAAATAAATCTTGTGTCGTGAGTATCAGAAGCTACGAGACTTATCGGTCCCTCAAACTCCCAGACCCGAGACAAATACTTGTGGGCTTCACATTTGTCTCGGTGCGGGGATCGAACCCGCCGCCTCTCGTTTCACAGCCGGCGTCTAACTGCGCTGTTTTTTGAAGATAAAAAGCTTACTTCTTAGGGTTGACAGTCTGGCCGCTGTAGCACGCCATGCCGGCGACGTCGAGCGCGGATCTCTCCACGAAGTCGCGTATGTTGGGGTCTGCGCCGGCCGCGAGCAGCAGCCGAACAGCCTGGGGGCGCACGTTGGCGCTCGCGGCGTGGAGCGGCGTCCAACCCGGCTGGAGGTGCGGCAGCTGCAAATATACATTATTTATCATCGATATCAATATTACACTAGATAAGACGTTCAGTACGCAAAATGTGTCCCACCTACTTGCGGTGCATGCACCACACATGAAGCAGTCTGCTTCGTGACAGTGACAGTGCAGTACGCCATAACGGATACGTTTCTATGTAATTTCTTTTGACTTTTCACCGTCAAACAGAAAGCAAATCGTCTGTTACATTTTTGTAATAGTTCCAGTCATTGAACTAAATGTCGGTAGTGTGCTTTTGAAAATACGGGGGCACTTTGTTTCTATGACGCGTCTCGTTTATTATTATTACAAAGCAATGCTCGGCATTCCCCTGCGCATCGTGAGACATAACATGCTATGTCTCATTATGTCCAGTAGTTACTCTAGTAATGTCTTTAACCGGAACACAACAGTGCATTTACACAGCTGTTTGGAGAAATAGACGTTGCGGTGGTACCTACCCAGGCGGCCTCTCACATACGAGAGACCAATGATAATAATGATAATAAACAAACTAAATTGGTCAACTCACGTTGTCCTCATGTCCTCTGCAGTAATGGTGTATATTGTCCTGCCAATCCTTCGGGAGCGTGCGCGCCGCGTCTCCCAGACCACAGCGCACGTTAGCCAGCTGGCTGTAGCTGGTGCTGGAAGATATCGCGTCCAGGGTTTCCTGAGACATGTCGGTCTTCATCCTCTTCTGGATACCTGGAGAGTAATTATAACGATTTGTTTATTTGCATTGAATAGGCTCCGAAATTACTGAACCGATTTGAAAAATTCTTTCACTTTTGGGAAGCTACACTATCCCCGGGGGACATAGGGTATATTATATTTTCAAAAAAATAGGGATCCTTACAAAAATAGTCAAAAGTACGTCAACCCGCACTATGCCGGCTTGGACTATATGGCCTAACCACCCTCAATCGTTCCCTCGATTGTAGAGTAGGCCCGTGCCCTGCAGTGGGATGTATATGGGCTGATCCAATACAATACAATAAAAATACTTAAAAACATAGGGAACTCCAATAATGAAACCCAAGGTGTCCAATTCAACCCAAATTACCCAAAATATTCTTTACAACACGTGCGCTGCGAAAACTGTAATATTGTTGATGTGGACTGGACTCAAAAACTATCTGCACCCGGGCGAAGCCGGGCCGAGCCGCTAGTAACATACACGCACGCAATATAACGATGAAGGAAAACATTGTGAGGAAACCTGCATACCGTAGTGATTCGAAAGAATTTTCTATGACGCATAAGTCGGTCAACTCGCACTGGGCCTCTGTGGTGGACTATACCTTACCCCTCTCAATCGTACCCTCGATTGTAGAGGAGGCCCGTGCCTGCAGTGGGACGTGTATGGGCTGATGCAGTACCTTTAGGAACATCCAACAGTAGCGCAATCTGGCCCACACTGCCTTCCCAGGCTGCAACATGCAGCGGCGTCCGGCCCAGCCGGTCCTGCCTGGACGTCTCCGCTCCCCGCGCCAGGAGCAGCGCCAGGACCTCAGTTCCAGCGAGCACCGCCAGGTGGCAGGCGGAGACGCAGTCCACGCTGCACGTCGCGTTGGGGTTCGCGCCCTGATCTAGGAGTCTGGGAAAAGCAAAAACCTATTTAAAACTTGAATTTAAAAGATGACTGCCTCGGTGGCGCAGTTGTACTATGGTATGATAAAAACGCCGAGGTATAAGTTATATTGTTTTTTTCTATTCATTATCAGCTCGGAGTCAGGAATTTGTGCTCAATAAGCATATAGCATAAGTAACCGACATAGCCCAGCGGATTAGTAAGTTGAAGTGGCAATGGGCGGGGCACATAGCGCGGAGAACTGATGGCCGATGGGGCAAAAAGGTTCTCGAATGGAGGCCACGTAGCGGAAAGCGCAGCGTAGGACGTCCACCGACAAGATGGTCAGACGAGCTGGTGAAGGTGGCGGGACGTCGCTGGATGCAGGCTGCCTCCAACAGGTCACTGTGGAAATCATTGGGAGAGGCCTATGTTCAGCAGTGGACGTCCTTTGGCTGATGGATGGATGGATGGATGGAAGCATATAGGCTCACTCCCTGTCGCATCGTGGGGCGGAACATACAAGGCGAAACATGGGTGTCCTAGTGGCACCTCTGCCTACTCCTTCTGGAAAAAGTCACGAGTTTATGAATGTTTGTATGAACTGTACTACCTCTCGACTTGCGCCGCGTCTCCGTTCTCCACGGCGTCCAGCAGGCTAGTGTTGAGGGTCCGTAGGCGCCGGCCGCCGCGCCGGTACAGCTTGGGCAGGCTCTCCCCGCAGCCGATGGCGTCCAGCAGATCCTGGGACTTGGGGCAGGCGCTCAGCATCTTGCAGCAAGAGGGGAACCTGGAATGAGTGAGAGTGAGAATGAAAGAGTGAAAGAAGGAATGAATGAGGAGAAGGATGAGTTTGTGTATAACGTATAGTTGAATGTATGTATGTGAATGATTGAACGAACGAACGAACGAACGAAAGAATAAAGAGTTGGATGGCGGATGAATGGCTCAATGAACGAAATAACACTTGAATAGTGAATGAAAAATAAAAATGAATGAATGAACTACAGATAGAAAAAATTAACAGACTGACAAATAAATACACACAGCAGTTACACATCAAAAGAACCAACTAATGAATGAACGAAAGAAAGGACAAACTAAAGAATGAAAGAACTAACAAAGCAAGTATTGAACCAGACAACTAGGGACCATTAACGTAATAATAATAATAAAGCTCATTTATTTCAGGTAAAAAGACCCATACAAAGTACAAAATACAAAATTACTGAAGCAGAATATAAATACATCAATACACCTAACAGTGTTATGGCCACGGATCGTTCAAGTGCGTTTGCGCAAATGCGAGTTTGCACCACTCTTGAATCGAAAATTGGAACGAAGTTACATATATACATACATGTTCACGGTGGTTGCGGGTTCAAATCCCAGGCCACACCTCTGACTTTTCGGAGTTATGTGTGTATTGATAGTCAATCACCGCGCTCTTTAACGGTGAAGGAAAACATCGTGAGGAAACCTGCATACGATGCATACCTGCATACCTGCGTAGCGATTTTAAAAGAATTTCTACGGTATGTAAGTCCGCCAACCCGCACTAGGCCAGCGTGGTTGACTATATGGCCTAACCACTCTCAATCGATTCTCTCGATTGTAGAGTAGGCGCGTGCCCTGCAGTGGGACGTATATGGGCTGATATAGAGTCAACGAACGGATGTATCCGTGAATGACTGACTCACAGTGCTGCCTCGGTGTGACGTCTGCCCATAGGCGAGGCGGGCGGCACGGCGACCTCTTCATCTTCTTGTAGGGTCTGCATAGTTTGTAAAGGTATTTCATCGTGCGACCCTCGCTCAGTGCCTGAAAACAGCTTATTCACTTACATAAATAAATAAATAACACTGAAAAAATATTTGACGATTTAAAGATCTGCCTTAATTACTGAACATCGTTTCCCTAAATCGTGATACATACAACACGCAGCATAAATGATAGATTATTCAAAAACCTACTGAATAGAACTCAAGACATTTTTCATTAATATTTTTCCCCATAAAAATAAGGAGCAGCTGAAACAAATAAGTAAATAAATACACCCAACAGTCACATACATAGTCCTAACCCCACACTAAGATCGAGTCTTGTGTCGTGTATCAGGAACTACGAGATACTTTTCAGTCTCACAAACACCCAGACACAAATCAAACTCGTCTTTCAAATAAAACATTCAAAACGAAATTGAAACAAGTCCAGGTGATTTGGGCTGTAAGTCAACAAATGATTTAGCCAATTTAGTAGATAAATAGTACTTAATTTTGTGTTTTTTTCATTGCGATGAATGGCGAGACAAGCACACCATTCGCCCGATAGTAAGCGATACGACCGCCCATGGCCAGTAGCAAAACAATACCATAAATCACAAAGCAATGCTCGGCATTCTACTGCGCTCGCCATCCTGAGACATAGGATGTTAAGTCTCGATATGTCCAGTAGTTACTCTGGCTACAATGTCCTTCAAACCGGAACACAACAGTGCATTTACACTGCTGTTTGTTGGAGAAATAGACATTGCGATGGTGCCTACCCAGGCGGCCTCACATATGAGAGACCTACCTATAAAGGTGTTATTATGGTTTAGAAATTGAATCAATCGTACTCTCGATTGTAGAGGAGGCCCGTGCCCTGCAGTGGGACGCATACGGGCTGCTATAGATGTATACTTAAATTTTCGTTAAAAATATTAAAAGACTTACCCAATTTAATATTTCTAGGCATGTTGCTCGAAGATCAAATCGTACATTTGAAACAAATAATGATTTTCCTTATTTGCTGTCATATCTGGATCGGGGAAAATGTGTATTTATTATTATTTGTCATAGTCGATTAATTACTATAGTGTGTTAGACAATAATCAACTAACTGCAGGCACGGGCCTCCTCTACAATCCAGAGTACGATTGCGAGAGGTTTATCTAACCCCTAAAATAAAATAAATACACCCAACAGTCATATGCATAGTCCTGACCCCACACTAAGATCGAGTCTTGTGTCGTATCAGGAACTACGAGAGACTTTTCGGTCTCACAAACACCCAGACCCGAAACAAATACCTGTGGATCACACATATATTTGTGTCGGTGCGAGATCGAACCCGCGGCCTCTCGTTTCACAGCCGGCGTCTAACCAACTGCGCCACGGAAGCTTTCTGTATACAGTTTACCACGCTAGCCTAGTGCGGGCGGACTTTACATACCATATCAATTCTTACGCAGGTTTTCCCACTATTTTTTCCTTTATTAATCTGCGTGGTGATTGACTATCAATACACATTTTAAGTCAGATGTGTGTCCTGGGAATTGAACCCGCGACCATCGACTAAGCAGCCGCGTCCGGTCTGCTACCAATAGTTTTCTTATTATATCTACTAACTAGACTCTTTGAATGCAATTAAAGACCAAAATAACACAATTATGTAATTAAATCATTTTATTATTAACTGGCAATTGTTTTACAAAGATAGAGTATATGTATATTTGTCTTCTATTTTCGTCCCATCATAGATTTTCAGTTAAAATTGCAATTTTTGTGGTCTGGGTATTTGTGAGACTGAAAAGTCTCTCGTAGTTTCTGATACGACACAAGACTCGATCTTAGTGTGACGTCAGGACTATGTATGTGACTGTTGGGTGTATTTAAAATGTTTTGTCTATTTAATATTTTTAATGCCATCATACAGACAAAACTCACGCCTTTTTCCCAGAAGGGGTAGGCAGAGGTGCTACCAGTACACCCACATTTCACGATGTTCCGTCCCATGATGTAATAGACGAACCTATCGCCATATCGGGCCCAAATTTTAATACGGGTTGATAATAGAACAATCCAATATAATGTCCAACCCGAGACATGAACCCGAGACCTCAGCGTTCCAACCGTACCGTAGTAAAACTCCGGCAAACCATGTGTGACTGTTGGATATACTTATTTAAAAGTTTTCCCCATATTTATGTTTATCAATATTATTTCTATTCAATTTTAAATACATCGTTCCCGAACAAACGCAAACAGAAGCGAGATTTAATAATTCTGGTTTCATCTCCCTGGAACAAAGGGGTAGTAACCCGGTTAATATTGAACAGGGGCGGTGGTGGGCGTGGCCTGGACACACCCCCGACAGACACGCCCCGTATGCTCAGTAGTTAGACGGCTCTTGGCTATAACCCACCCCTAATAAGTTTCGGTTCGAAAAAAGTGATTTTTGAGTGAAATTTTGAAGATAAAAAAGTGATTTTAAAGTGTAATAAGGATATTCATTTGTGGAGATTTAAGGTGTGTTCAATATCTTTAATTATTTTTTTTGACAATACTGGTTTTTGGTTTTACTAAAAATGACTAGAAAATTCATATTTTTGTAATATTGATAAATTTTTAACTACAGTAAAACGCCGATTATTCAGAAGTCGATTTAAAACCGAATCGCCAATTATCCGAATCGGTCTTAAGCCTAACATAAAAAATGAAAACCATGTAATTTTTGTTTTGTTTATTGTAAGAAGTTGGAACTCGCGGGAGTCCAGATATATTTCAACAATTATGATTGAAAGCTTAGTAAAGAAGGTTGTTAAATAACTTAATAAAGTTTGTTCTTTATGCGTTTTTCTTTATTACCAGTCTATGTCCGATTATCCGAATTTTCGATTATCCGAATTTACCCCGGTCCCAATTAATCCGGATAATCGGCGTAATATAAATATTTACAATTAAACAGTATACAACATTTTAGAGTGAGTAATACATAGACATTTCGCTGCGGTACTGCACGAGGCTCTAGGCCTGTATCAGGTACCAAAATACCGGGTATAGCAATACTGCGACCGAAAACGAAGCCAGGTGGTAGTATTAGTGACTTCAGACACAATCCAACCAAAACTTTTGCAAAATAAGCGACAGTTCTTTTTTCAACATTTTAAATATTTTCTTGTTTGGATGGTAAATACCTAGTTTTTGCGAAAATATTTATTTAAACCCTTGAGTAGGTACCATTGCGTACTTAAGAATATAAAGTTGTACATTATTATTTGAGAAAACTATGTATTTATCACCCAAATACGACGTACAGTAAAAAAAAATCATTTTTTTAGGGAATACATAAAGAAAACAATAAATAATGTTTTCTTTTTGAAAAAAATGATGTAGTTTGTTGGTTTTCGCATCGATCAATTATACACGGTTTTCGTCTACGATCAAATATATTTGATCGAAGGTTTTCGTTTATGTTTTTTTTTTATTTCATCTCTGTGTATCATCCAACAATACTCCGGCATCATATTGACGTCCCAACGGCCTTGATATCTTCTTTCCATCTCTTTTATATCCTGATAAGACCGTTCGCCTTGTTCTTCACTGTAGTCGACTAGATTTTTGGTAAACAACAATGTGAGACTTTAAAAAATGTGTTTTCAGACACATATTACAGCTTTTTTTAAAGGCGTTTAGCATTCCCTTGACAATATTTTTATACTCAGGATCTGCTGCCGAGAAATTTGGTTATGACATTTTTAAAGTCATGCAAAACATTTCGATCCAAGGGCGTCATCACTTTTTCAATTTCTGTATCCCTAATCAGTTTCCTGATGTTTCCTCTTTTAACTTCGCATCAGATAAGCTAGGAAAACATGAACAAACATACTTGAAAGTATCTTGCGGTAATGCCTTTACGAACTGTTTGATCCAACTAAGCTGGATGTGAGGTGGTGGAAGCAATTTTTTTTCGGGTTCTATCAAATTCGGATTGATGACATTTTTCACTCCGACTTTCAATACCATTCTAATTTTCGTTCCAGTTTTTTTTCAATGTAAATTTCTTAATTTAGCATTCGCGTAAATCTAAGAAACCATTATGCAAAAAGAATTATCAAAATCGAAGTAAAAATATCGAAATTATTTAACATAGATAAAAACGTAGTGACTAGACTCGTTTGTTTTTTAGTCGGTTAAAAATGGGAAAGTTTTGAAAATTCAATATTTTTTCCTTCTTCACGCAGCGGAAGGATCGAATTATATATATTTATATATATATTTTTTTTTTAATAATAAAGCATTTATTTCCATGAATTAATGCTTTATAGTTTTGTAAAATGAATTAATGCTTTTTAGCTTTATAGTTTTGTAAAACGTTTCGAATACTTTACAGCTTTAGTGGTCAAAATTTAAAACGAAATTCCAGATAAAGTCCATGAAAAATATTTTCATTTCAACAGAAAGTCAAGAAAATGTCTATGGTAGAGTTTCACGATGTTTCCCTTCATTATAATGCATGGTGACCATCAATTCACACACTTGAAAAGTCCGAGGAGTGTTGAATCCTCTCAACAATTGCATCAGCCCATACACGTCCCACTGCAGGGCACGGGCCTCCTCCACAATCAAGAGTACGATTGAGAGGGGTTAGTACTCTCCACCACGCTGGCCTAGTGCAAGGACTTTACATACCATAGAAATTTTTCCGGCATTCTGTCTCGGTGGTGTAGTTGTATTACGGTATGGTTACAAAGCTGGGGTCTCGGGTTTGAGTCCCGGATCGGGCAGTGATATTGGATTTTGCTATTCGTTATCAGTCCAGAGTCAGGAATTTGTGCCCGATATGGCGATAGGGTCGCCCCCTATCACATCGTGGGACGGAACTTACAAGGCGAAATGTAGGTGCCCTGGTGGCGCCTCTGCCTACCCCTTCGGGGATAAAGGCTTGAGTTTATGTATGTAGGTATTAATTCTTCCGGATCGCTATGGTATGCAGGTTTCCTCACGATGTTTCACCGTTATAGTGCGTGGTGATCGACTCTCAATACACATGACTCCGAAAAGTCAAAGCCCTGGGATTTGAACCCGCGACCGCCGTGAACATGGGGCACTCTCTCAACAATATTTATCAAAATGCAACCCCTACAAAAATATTAATGTTTTAATTACCAACAGAAGGGTTGTAATACCCGGGGGATGTTTTGTCCGCAGTGCCAGGGGTTAAATGGCCAATAATAAGGGTTGTAATCCGTACTTAACTGTTATGAATAATTACTCATTGAAAGTCAATGGTTTGATTCCCAGAGCGTGGTGGACTATATGGCCTAACCCCTCTCAATCGAATTCTTGATTTTAAAGGCGTGTGCCCGTGGGACTTTATGGGCTATAATAAATTCAGTTTCCTTTCACACAAAATGTTTCACTGTGCGGGGATCGAACCCGCGGCCTCTCGTTTCACAGCCGTCAACCACTGCGCGAGATGCTGTCTCAAGCTATCAAAGCTTCTTTTGAAGTGTAATAAGATGTTCAAAGTATATTTCGTTCACCTCAAAGTACATGTCAATCTCATCTCTTTAAACGATACAAACCATAAGGATATTACAACACTCAAAACTTACCTTATTAGCATATCGTTAAGGTTTATTATCAAACGGCATTTTTTAGATAAACGAATAATCAATTTGACATGTCAATTTAATACCCCAAAAATTAATTTTATACTTTATCGCTATAGAGATAAGATAGAAATTCACCTGGCAAGGAATTATGACGTAATTCGTCGCGGATATTGACAAATGTATTTTGCGATTTTGTAAATGAATGATAAGTCTTATTTTTATCTGGTAAGGTTGAGTTTCGCATGGCAAGGTTTAAAGGAGGGTTTTGATTTGTTGGTAATATTTTAAGTCATGAAATAACATTTTTGATTCGCGCCGCGGGAGGCCGCGAGAGGTCGCTAGTAGGGAGAGCATACTTTTATTTCTTGATGGATATTCAAAGAAATGTATTTTCTTATTAAAAGACGTATTATTAAATAAATAAATACACCCAACAGTCACATACATAGTCCTGACTCCACATTAAACAGTCTTGCGTTGTGTATCAGAAACTACGAGAAACTATTGCATTCAGGAACACCCAGACCCGAAACAAATACTTGTGGATCAATTCAATTTTACATATCATTGGACATACCAATGATTGAAATGAAAACAAAAATAGTTTATTGAATCCATTAAAATGTTCAACATTATTTAGATTCAGTCATTGACTTATATTCTACCGATAGACGAGACACGTCAAAGAAATAAAGTGCCTCCGAATTTTAGAAGCACACTGCAATATTACATCACTTACCTGGTATTTTATTAAAATATTGTAACTTCAGACGATTTGCTTTCGGTTTGACGGCGAAACATTAATTTATTACTTTTAAACGTATGCGATAAGGCGTACTGCACTGTCACTGTCACGAAATAAACTGATTCATGTGTGGTGCATGCACCGCAAGTAGTTGGGACACATTTTTTGTACTGAATGTCTTATCTAGTGTAACATTGATATCGATGGATTCAGTCATAATCGAAGGCGGTTATTCCTTGGGAAATCGTTTTGGATGTTTTTTTTATTGACAATACCCCACATTGCCTTTTATCCTGGCCACCCTTTACAAGTTGGGCGACATCGTCTGATCCCCCGTGACGTCACGCTGTGCCGTGTATTGGCGAAGAAAGCCACGTAATTGTGGTACCTGGAGGAGACAGATCCACTGATAGTTTAAATAGGAAAGATTTTGTTGTATATATGTTATCGGAAATGTATGAAAACTGGGAAATCTATACAATTCCTAGATTATGTATACAATTCCGAGCATGTTTAGGAAATGTGTATATTAGGTTAGGTTAGTTTATTTCCATTTTTTATAAACTTTTAGTACATATAATATTTTCTTATTTTAAACACTTTTCTTCTTGTATAATTTATCTCAATCCTAACCTAACTCGTCTTGAATATCCCTTTGTCTAGACCTCTGTATTCGTTAGCGTTCGTACCCATTTACATCCAGAATGTACTACTTTTCTGACCGCTAATGACGGATTACATACATTTCCGTTAACATATATGTATACATAGTACATACATAAACTCACGCCTTTTTCCCAGAAGACGTAGGCAGAGGTGCTATTCGCCTTACTCGGACTAGGCCTTATCACATCGTGGGACGGAACACACAAGGCGAATCGTGGGTGTCCTTAGCACCTCTGCCTACCCCTTTTGGAAAAAGGCTTTGTGTTAATGAATTTTTTGCTTACTCCTAATTACATAGATGTAGGATTTGAATGTTATCATGAAAGATGAGTAGAATGAAACGTTAGACGAATGACGGATATGGAACGTGTTATGTGAAAGAGATGACGAATAAAGAGTAAAAGAGTTAGAGGATGAATGATTAAGATGTGAAATATGAAAGGACGGAATATGAGAGAACAGTTTGGAAGACGTTGAGGACGACGGATGAGGACTCAATTAAAGACGATTAAATTATATTGAAGAATTTCAGATCATTCTTTGTTTGATTTGACCCGACATGGAACTATTACATAAATACGTACATATATAAACTCACGCCTTTTTCCCAAGGGGAAGGCAGAGGTGCTACCAGGACTCCCACACTTTGCCTTGTATGTTCCGTCCCATGATGTGATAGGGGGCGCCTATCGCCATATCGGGCATGAATTCCTGACTCCAGGCTGATAATGAATAGAAAAATCCAATATTACTTTGCCCGACCGAACCCGAGACCTCAGCTTTTTAGTCGTGCCGTAGTACAACTACGCCACCGAGGCAGTAACACGGAACTATTCCCGCATACATTTGTCAATCAGTGTTAATAACGTAGTGTCCAGTACTATAGGCTTCCCGCGGCGTCGCGGCGGCGAGGTTCGCAGTAATTACACTAATAGGAAGTGAGCGAGTGTTTCAGACACAATAGGGTGGTGATTCAATAGTTCGGTTATTGAGTAGCACGAGGGCAGGGTACGGTGGTCGCAGGCTCAAATCCCTCTGACATTTCGGAGTCACGTGTGTATTGATAGCCAAGTCCACGCACGAACGGTGAAGAAAAACATCGTGAGCAAACCTGCATACCATAGCGATTTGTAAGAATTTCTGTGATATGTAAAGTCCGCCAACACGCATAATGACCTACTTCGCAGCGCATCAGGGCGCACACTTTACGAACTCCTGAGATAGGTGTGTAACATTCACGAGGAAAATGTGTCGTTGGCTTAATAAAACAATCGGTGTAGGAATTTGACAGCCTCCGTGGCGTAGTTGGTTAGACGCCGGCTGTGAAACGAGAGGTCGCGGGTTCGATCCCCGCACCGAGACAAATGTTTGTGTGAACCACAGGTATTTGTTTCGGGTCTGGGTGTTTGTGAGACCGAAAAGTCTCTCGTAGTTCCTGATACCCACGACACAAGACTCGATCTTAGTGTGGGGTTAGGACTATGTAGGTATGTGCCTGTTGGGTGTATTTATAAAAATTAAACCGACGTCAAAATTGTAAATATTTAAAAAAAGAGAAATATAATTAATCTTTAAAACATTCTAAAATACATAAATATGCCAACATTTTTTTAAGTTAATATTATTTGGGACCCGCTGCGCCCCGCGGTTTCACCCGCGTAGTTCGTAGCTTGATGTTATAGCTTAAAGAGTTTCAGCTGGCACCGACCTCAAAAAAATGTGAGAGACCTACCACCAATTCAGAAGTTTCAAAGATCTTCCATATTTTAAAATGTTTATTTTCACTACTCCTAAAGAGTCCTTAAATCAAAATCAAAATATTCTTTATTCAAGTAGGCTTTTACAAGATCTTTTAAATCGTTAATTTCTGCTGCCACCGCTTCGGAACGTGTTGTACCTAGCTGTGAAGAAGAAACGGCGCAAGAAACTCCCTCAGCAACACGAACTGTCTTCTTTTTTTGCTTTTCTTTTCTTTTTTTTTTACCGGCCAGTTTAAATTACAATGGTTGATTTATGTAAATGTCGCAATAATGTCTGTTTAAATAATATTATTATGTCAATTGTAGAATAATTTATTAGAAATTGAGCAATTTATTCTCAAGCAGTTTGTCTTCCATATAGTCAGAGATACTATAATATGCCTTTTTATACAGCTTTTTTTTAATCTGAAAAATACCTCTATGTTTATAGCACGTATACAAAGTAACATACCATAACCTCACTTTCCGAAGTCGGTTAAGTGTTAATCCCTCGTAAGTAACGGTATTACCCTAATGGATGACCAACCATACAATGACTATTTGTATTTGTATTGACAGGGGTGAAAATATAGGGGTGGCTTAGTGATGAGAAATTGTACCGGGTTCGAAACCCAGAACACACCTCTGAAAGAGCCATGTATATTGAAAGTCAATTATTACAAATTAAATGAGAATGTCATCATGAGTATGCCATAAAAATTTTCAATAATTTCTTGTGAAATCTGCCAACCTGCAGCAACCTAGGTAATCTAGGCCAGTGTGGGGGACTATATCTAACCCCTCTCAATCATACTCTCGATTGTAGAGGAGGCGCGTGCCCTGCAGTGGGATGTATACGGGCTGATGCAGAATCAAATAATGAAGATAAGTCACGTGGTAATTGTTCGATTGCCGGACCTATACATACATGCGTAAAGTCATGCCTTTTTCCCAGAAGGGGTAGGCAGAGGCGCCACCAGGACACCCGCACTTCACCTGGTATGCTCCGTCTCTCGATGTGATAGGGGGCGAGCCTATCGCCATATCGGGCCCAAATTCCTGACTCGAGGCTGATAATGAATATAAAAATCCAATAGCAAAATAAAAACAAAACCCGCGACCATCGCGCCGTCTCAACTCGTACAACTTACCACTAAGCTACCTCGTACTTCACTACTTCACTATGCAAATAGCAAATTGTTTCTAATGTTAACATTTTTATTTAACCGGGATTCGAACCCCGATAAAGGGTTGGTATCTATCTATAATTAATTGTCTGTATCAGGGGTGGCTTTCTCTAGGGACTCGTGTGTGCCGGATTTACCGAGTCCTCAGGGAGTTACATTGTCCTCAATGGCATTAGCCACTTTTAGCGAGAAAACAATGTCTATTTATTTGACTAAACATCGCGAGGAAACCGTAACATAGAGATATTATGAATTTCTTTATGTTACAATTGTTATCCGCACAATGCCAGGTTTTTTATAGCGAATGGCGAGACGAGCACGCCATTCGCCTGATGGAAAGCGATACGACCGCTCATGGACAGTAGCAAAACCAAACAACACCATGAGTTACAAAGCAATGCTTGGCATTCTACTGCGCTCGCCATCCTGAGACATAAGATGTTAAGTCTCAATATGTCCAGTAGTTACTCTGGCTACAATGTCCTTCAAACCGGAACACAACAGTGCAGTTACACTGCTGTTTGGCGGGAGAAATAGAAATAGACATTGGAACCTACCCAGGCGGCCGGGCCTCTCACATATGAGAGATTATCCCGGAAACGCTTTCACGTAGGAGAAGCCGCGAGCAATTTAATAACTTAAATAAAAGTCGTGGGAATTATAATACTGTTTGTTTTCTCTTAATACAACTTGTAAACAAAAATATGAAACTCCCCCTCTTGATTCCCCGTCGCTCTGCAATAATCCGCTTAGCTAAACATACTTGGATAAAATGGCTCAATGTTAACTAATTTACGCCGGAATTCTTTCGCAGATTTACTTACTGGGTAAATAGGAACGGGGGTAAATAGGATTATAGTCGAATTGTAAATAAATAATGCAGATTTATGTACAGTAAATCAAATACCATTTAAAGATGTTAACAAAATAACATGACATAACATATTAATGTTACTCTAGTTTCTATTTTACATAAACATACATTAACTCACGCCTTTATCCCAGACAGGGTAGGCAGAGACGCCACCTGGACACCCACATTTCGCCTTGTATGTTCCGTCCCACGATGTGATAGGGGGCGAGCCTATCCCCATATCCGGCACAAATTCCTGACTCCGGGCTGATAATGAATAGAAAAATCCAATATCACTTTTCCGGACCCAGGATTCGAACCCGTGGCCTCAGCTTTATAATCGTACCGTAGTATCAAAAACTACGAGAGACTTTTCGGTCTCACAAACACCCAGAGCCGAAACAAATACTTTTGGTTCAAACTAACATTTGTATCGGTGCGAGGATCGAACCCGCGGCAACTCGTTTCACAGCCAGCATCTACCCAACCTGCCACGGAGGCTAATTTAAAAGTTTCTCAAACTTTCACACATTACATTCAAAATAAAAGCTACTTTTACACCGTCTTACTAATCAAAGTATTTCAAACTTTACGCAGCCCCTCCACTCAACAAGTGAATGTCCTTTGACCACTTGTGTGTGTGTTTGTGTGTGTGACAATGAATAGAGCGCGCCCTCGCATTATCTAATTGTGCGGTGTCAGGCACAGGAGTCCAGTGACAACGGTCGCCAAACTTTACAATTTGATTTGATATTTCCACAAATAAGTTACGACCGCACTCAGAGAGGCTTAATGTCAATTAAATTGTTCCTTAGTATAGATTCTCTTTATAAAGTATTTAGTAATGATTTAATTGACATTAGATGTCACGGAGTACGGCAGTTAGTCTTTGTATAAACAGCCTAAAGCGACATTTACACGGGGAGTTTCTCGCCTCGAAGATACGATGATCTTAAGGATATAAAAAAGTTGTACCCTCCGTGTAAATGGAGTTTTCTCCGTAGTTGGTTAGACGCCGGCTGTGAAACGGGAGCCGCGATCCCGCACCGAGACATAATGTTCGTGTTCAAGTATTTGTCTCGAGCCTGGGTGTTTGTGAGACCGAAAGTCTCGTAATTTCTGATACACGACAAAGCTTAATTGATCCTTGTGTGAAGTCAGGACACGATAATAATCAGACGAGTTTTTGAACCTCATAACTGGCGGTAGGTCTCTCATATAGAGAGGCCACCTGGGTAGGTTCCACCGCAATGTCTATTTCTCCAACAAACAGCAGTGTAAATGCGCTGTTGTGTTCCGGTTTGAAGGACATTGTAGCCAGAGTAACTACTGGACAAAATGACACTTAACATCTTATGTCTCAGGATGGCGAGCGCAGTGGAATGCCAAGCATCGCCGTGTAATTCATGGTGTTGTTTGGATTGGCTACTGTAAATGAGCAGTCGTATCGCTTACCATCAGGCGAATGGCATTCTCGTCTCGACATTCATCGCAAAATAGCTATAGAAGCCGAAATAGGCAAAGTTTGAGAACAACCGTGTAAAGTAGCAAGTTACACATCAAACAGAATACTCCTAATAGAATTGGAATTAAGCGAGTAGTAATAAATAAATATTTAATCAACTGAACAGGTGTTGGCTTTCAACTATTCATTTTATTTCTATTAATTTTAATGGTGATTCAATTAAAAGATGATTTAAGATTAATAAATATACTTGAATACTTTAATATACATAATTACTAGACTGCCTCGGTGGCGTAGTTGCAATACGATTACAATTCACCATTTTTTATGGGACCAAATAGCAGCTATTTTGCATCCAACTAAAGAAGAAATACGTAAATCGGATCATATATCTCGCCGTAATCGGTGTACGTACATAAAAAAACCCAACGGATTGGTAACCTCCTCTTGAAGTCGGTTACAAAGTAGCTATGCAGTATGCTGTGTGCATTATTCGAATGGAGCTAATGCAATTTAATATTTAAGCAAGCTCTTGCAACTCTCAAGAGACTAACTGTTGCTCTGTTAAAATGATGAAAGATAGAAAATTGAATCTAATATTTGTGAAGTTTGCATCCATTGACTTATATTCTACCGATACACGAGACACGTCAAAGAAATAAAGTGCCCCCGTATTTTAAAAGCACACTGCAATATTACATCACTTACCTGGTATTTTATTAAAATATTGTAACTTCAGACGATTTGCTTTCGGTTTGACGGCGAAACATTCATTTATTACTTTTAAACGTATGCGATAAGGCGTACTGCACTGTCACAGTCACGAAGCAAACTGATTCATGTGTGGTGCATGCACTGCAAGTAGGTAGTACATATTTTTTGTACTGAATGTCTTATCTAGTTTAACATTGATTTCGATGTTTGTATCCCTTTAAAAAAAAAAAAGAAAAGAAAAACATATAGTCAGTTTAATTTATTGAATGAATTAAAATTTGAACCAGAAGATTTTAAAAACTATCTCCGAATGGACGAGAAAACATATCTTAAATTACTGGAAATGGTTACTCCTATGATAAAAAAAGAAGACAGTTATGAGAAATAGTATTTCTGCGCACGAAAGATTATATCAGTTACATTGCGATTTCTCGCATCGATTTTATTATTTTGCCAATTTCTTTGTAACACATTAGTGTGATGCATAAAAAAATAGCAAAATAATACAATCGATGTAATTTTTTTGCGGGGTATGTATGGGGGTTGCTAATGTCATGTAATGGTATAAGCATAGATTATAAAGGAACGTAAAGGTTTTAAGGGACGTTGATCGGTCATGCTAGAAAACAACTGACGCGACCTGCGCAGGCGACCGGAGTACAGGCACACACGCACAGGTACGCCGCACGGTGTCAATTGAAAGAATTGATTTTCGATTCTGCGCCGGTCGCCTGCACAGGCTCAAAAAACTGCACAGGTCCATTCCCACACACATTTCGGTATACCTGGGTAGGCATATTTGCACAGGTGGACCTTTCCGATGGACCGTAGCATGTATGGCAGCCATTAGTAATGGAACATTTCAGTATCCGTGTCTCGTTGGTTAGACGCCAGCTGTGAAGTGAAAGACCGCTACAATAAGGCATAGAGATTTGTGTAATCTACAGTTTGCATAATGGTTTCTTAGATTTACGCGAATGTTACACATTGAAATAAAACTATTTTTACGGATTTTATCGCGATTTGGTTTAATTTTTCATTTTTTAACTTCCCTACGTTTCGATTGCTTTTCAGCTTTCGTGGTCACGGGGCAGACTGAGGTATGTACAACTAGTTAACTTTTTAAATTAGCTTTTTAATTTAATAATTGAAAATTAAGGGTAGTTTAATTGTAACAGTCACAGAGCAGATGACTAATACCTCAGTCTGCCCCGTGACCACGAAAGCTGAAAAGCAATCGAAACGTCGGGAAGTTAAAAAATGTAAAAATTAAACCAAATCGCGATAAAATCCGTAAAAATAGTTTTATTTTAATCTACAGTTATTTGTTTCGGGTCTTGGTGTTTGAGACCGAATAATCTCGTAGTAAGTGACATAGAACTTGTATCTTAGAGTCAGGACTATGTATGTGACTGTTGGGTATATTAATTTATTTACAAATGTATCTGACTATACTTGTAATCATCATCTACAATCGATAGAATAATTGAAAAGGATCATAATATTACACACATACATAAATACATAAACTCACGCCTTCATCCCAGAAGGGTTATGCAGAGGCGCCACCAGGAAACATATCGCCTTGAATGTTAGGTCCCACGATGTGATAGGAGGCGAGCCTGTCGCACCCGAGACCTTTGTAGTCCTACCCTAGTACAACTACGCCACCGAGGCATACTACATGATTTATAAGTCCTGAGAGTCGAAGCCGCGACCACCGTTCAAGATCGGTTTTAACTAACCACTTATATCTATCAATAGACAAATTTTAATATTAAACTTCATTAATACAACCCCTACAGTTTCACAATCAAATATTTACGTTTAGGGGCGTATGCGAGGGGTGGAAGGGTGCAAGGGGAGCGGGGAGGGGTGGGGGGTGCATGGGCGTCGCCGGAAGCGGAAGTGCCTCTGTGTTATTGCGTTTCGTGATGTTCCGCGGATTATATTTAAGAGTAAATATCGAAATTTTGAAGTTTGGCAATGATTTGGTATATCAGTTGAGTGGTGCGGGTTCGAATCGCGGGGCACATTTCAAACTTTATTAAGTAGATACCAGGAACGCATGAAGTCGGCGGAGATTTCTTGTTCTAAGCAGGTAACTTTGTATTAACGATATTAGCAATTAATTTATAATAATTTTAAGCAATTTTGTAGCGGACTTTCCAACGCTAAAATAAATTTTCAATTCGAACCAGGGGGTTACTGAGCATGTTAATATTAATGTGCGTTGTTTATATTGATACATCTCAAACAATACGTTTAAAATTATGGTTTCTTAGATTTATGCGAATGTTACACATTGAAATGAAACTAATTTTAATTTAACTAAGCGCACTGTCCGCCCCGTTACCACGGAAACTGTAAAGCAATCGAAACGTCGGAAAGGTAAAAAATGTAAAAATTAAACCAAATCGCGATAAAATCCGTAAAATTAGTTTTATTTCTATACGTTAAAAAATTCCAAAGTTCGCCTCACACCGATCGATGTTACATAATCTGTAGATTCATATTTTGTTTGTCAAACTCTTTGTCAAATTTTTCTCCCCTATTAATCGAATGCATTGGTATTCTGAAGTTACCTCCGCGCTGAGTAAAAATAATAAGCTTTGCATCTCGTCAACACCTATTGTTATATTCACGATGTGACGTCACGTTTCTGCCTCGGGGTACTCAGATATTGGATATTGGTGTTATGTTTTTAATTTAACAAAAATATAAATGAAAAGTTAAGAGCTTTAGCAACTTCAATCAAATTCTGTATCGGCACGGGCCTCCTTTACAATAGAGGGTACGATTGAGAGTGGTTAGGCCATATAGTCAAATTATTTCTGTCCAATTTTAGCTATGGAACAGACCACAGAGCAATATTAGTCAAAGAAACTGTTAAATTATATGAAAACAATCGCGGCAACTGAAGACAGTTGTTGCAACTGGCAACTTTCATCGGAAACTAGTTGAATGTTGACAGTTTTCTTCAATTATAGCTGCTTTGTGTACAAAGCACCAAAATTCGTTGATATTTGGAATAGCGACAATAGAGCAATGACATTCATGTTAGAATTAGATTTAAAACACAGAAGTTTCTATAACCTACATACATAAACTCACGCCTTTTTCCCAGAAGGGGTGGGCAGACGTGCTGGACCAGGACCAGGACACCAACGTTTCGCCTTGCATGTTCTGTCCAGTGTTATATGTTAGTCTATGGTTCTGTCCCACGATGTGATAGAGGGCCTATCGCCATATCGGGCACAAACTCCTGACTCCGGGCTGATAATGAATAGAAAAAGATATCATGCGACCCGGGATTCGAACCCGAGACCTCAACTGCGCCACCATGGCAGTGACGTTTTATAGAATACTTTATTTTCCCATAAATTATATTTTCTGCCTACCCCACAACGTCACAATAGCATTTGATTGGTGCGCGTGGCAGGTGAGGAATCACGCGTAGAATATTAATAGCAACTCAATCACAGATCCCAGTCATGCAAATCCAACATTGCCACAATATTTCGACTATTTTCAATCTATGATGTACAGATTTTGAAAATTCGATATCTCTGGGGCTGCTTAAAAACGTTAAAACTTATATTTAGAGTTATTGTAGTTACATTGTAGATTATTATTAATTCTTTTACGGTTTATACTGCCCTTTCTTTCCCCTATTTATACCGGGTATATCAGGACTGCGACCGAAAACGAAGCCAGGTGGTAGTTTTAGTGGTTACTGACAGAATGCAAATAAAAATTTCGCAAAATAAGCGACAGATTCTTTTTTGCATTTTTTTTTAAACCTTAGTAAATATCTAGTTATTGCGAAAATAATAATTTGAACCACAACGTATCATTGCGTCTTAAAAAAATAAAAAGATGTACATCATAATTTTAAGAAAACTATGTATTTATCACCCAAATACGACGATAAATAGAAAATTACAAAAAAAAAGTTGTCGTTTTTTTTTTGCGCAATTTTTACTTGCATTGTATCTGAAGTCACTAATACTACCACCTGGCTTCGTTTTCGGTCGCAGTCTTGATATCCGTTCCATGGTTGCCTGTAAGAAATTACCTCGTGTGATAAGGCCGCCACTTGTACTATTATTTGTATTGTTTATCTTTGCATTTGTATTTATCCCTGTAGTGCAATAAATAATTAAATAAAACAAGAAGCCGGTTTTGATAATCAAGACTATTGTTGTTATAGTTACAATACTCACACACATCGACCCGTGGCGCAGTTGGTTAGACGCCGGCTGAGAAACGCGAGACCGCGGGTTCGATCCCCGCACAGAGACAAATGTTTGTGAGGCCCACAAGTATTTGTCTCGGGTCTAGGTGTTTGTGAGACAGAAATGTCTCTCGTAGTTTCTGATACGACACAAGACTCGATCTTAGTGTTAGGTCAGGACTATGTATGTGACTGTTGGGTGTATTTATTATTTATTTATACGTACATAAACTCACATCTTTATTCCTAGAAAGGGTAGGCAGAGGTGCTTCCGAGCTTTTGTGCTCCTTCCCACGATGTGATAGGGGGGCGAGCCTATCGCCATATCGGGCGCAAATTCCTGACTTCGAGCAAACAATGAATTGAAAAAAATTGAATATTCCTTTGCCCAACCCGGGATTCCAACCCGAGACCTCAGCTTTGTAGTCGTGCCGTAGTACAACTACGCCACCGCGGCAGTCAATAAGCTTAAAGTGATTAATATCCAATTGAGATAGCGTGCGGTCCGGGGTTGGAAGCCGCAATCGTATTTGGAGATTGACTCGCGCCGAGCAATATCCGGACAGGGGTGGCAGAGAGGGTGCGAATTTAAAGAAAATATATTCAAAAAATTTTTGGTACATTTTTAGTTGTTTTAGAAGTTACAGTAACTAAAATAAGTCATGATGGTTTTGAGACAACGTTTATGCGTTGCAAATACGTCTATGGGACCTGGGTTTGAATCCTGGGTCGAGCTATTTGTAAGAATTTAACATTTTTTAATCATTAAGGAAAACATACGGTATAAATGTTACGAATAAACGTTACATAATAATATGTTACAAAAAAGCCAATAAAGTTTTTACTGAAAAGCAAAACATGGAGTGAGCAGAAAAAGTATAAAACAACAATAACGGAATCAAATATTTTATGGGTAATGGCTCGACAAGGTGACTTTACCGTGCCAGTAACTATGAAATATATGTTTTTCTTTCTTTTCATTCGTTATAATTCGCTTATTGTTCATGTAAAATATCGCCAGAGCTGAAAACACTAATAAAGATGTTTTGTGGTTAGAATGACGTCGGTTGGATAACCTCGTTCCGTCGCTTCCGGTGCTAGATTGCGTCATTCCCGCGTATTTCCGTCGGCGTCCATCTTGAATCGTGTCGTTCTCACCGCCATTTTGAAATTCAATTGTTAACTTCGTTTGCTGTTCTTTTATTTCTTTTGCAATTATTACAAAACTCCAAAAAATACGACGATTGTGTAATCATAATTCCTGTATTCTTTTCCAACATCATGTTCATCAATACAACAATACAATTACAATACAGCAACAATATTACAATACAATTTGACAGCCTCCGTGGCGCAGTTGGTTAGACGCCGCCTGTGAAACGTGTGGCCGTGGGTTCGATCCCCGCACCGAAACAAATATTTGTGTGATCCACAGGTATTTGTTTCGGGTCTGGGTGTTTGTGAGACCAAAGAGTCTCTTGTAGTTTCTGATACCCACGACACAAGACTCGATCTTAGTGTGGGGTCAGGACTATGTATGTGACTGTTGGGTGTATTTATTTATTTATTTACAAGGGCTTTCCACAAAATACAACTCGCATATTGAAATGCCTACAACGGTTTTTCTAGAACATTCACAGCGTAATCCCCGACTCGGCCATCCTTCACATCAGCCGTTGACAACTCCGTTCCATTTTAAACAAGTTTACAAGTATGTAAACCAACCTAATTCAAGTATGACGAATGGTACTGGCCGTTGTATTAAGAAGAATGGACTAAGATTTTAAAATGGCTTATAAAAATCGCTTATAAAAATCATCCGTAACACAATATTTATATTTTAAAATAGCAAAGATATTTGTATCAGCCCATATACGTCCCTCTGCAGGGCACGGCCTCCGACACAATCGAGAGTACGCTCTCAACCTTGATGATAAGTGATGTAATATCCACAACGTGTACCACAAAAAGTCAAAGACAATAGGAAAGATTTTTCTATTCATTATCAGCTCGGAGTCAGAATTTGTGCTTGTTATGGCGATAGGCTCGCCCCCTCTCACATCATGGGACGGAACATACAAGGCGTAACGTGGGTATCCAGGTAGCACTTCTAGTAGGTCTCTGATAGCAAAGAATCGTACGATATATCGAATATCGTGTCACGTAATTATTAAGTAATTGAGAAATTTAAAGGGTGAAGAATAAAGGTTCAGTGTTTTTAAAGAATACTAATTACAAGCGAACAAATCTTTTCTTAAATATTATTTACTCTGCTTGTTGGTAACGGATCAGACGCCTCTGTGAACATATTATCGGTGGTCGCGGGTTCAAATCCCTGGGCACATCTTTGACGTTTCGGAGTCATGTGTACCGATACTCAATCACCACGCACTACAACGGTGAAGGAAAATGTCGTGAGGAAACCTGCATACCATAGCGGTTTGAAAGAATTTCTATTGTATGTAAAGTCCGCCCGCACTAGGCCAGCGTGGTGGAGTGTACTAACCCCTCTCAATCGTACTCTCGATTGTAGAGGAGGCCCGTGCCCTGCAGTGGGACGTGTATGGATTGATACATATTTCATAATTTTCGGGCTCGCGATTATTCGCTATTCCACGTAGTTTCTAGTCTACCATGCCCACTTTTTATTCTCTTTCTATAGGGCTGTTTGTTCCAGGTGAAGATGTGTTGGAGGGATGGCGGTGTGACGTCACGGGTGTGACGTCATGGGGGAGCAGCCGCCCTTCCCCGTGCCCTGGGGGTTGCACTACCCACACAGGTATATAAATAAAATACTATTTGATACCGGCTCGACTAAGTGATACAATCCTTAAAAAGAAGTGCATAAATTGATTACAAATCGAGACCGAAAAGTCTCTCGTAGTTCCTGATACCCGCGACACAAGATTCGATCTTAGTGTGGGGTCAGAACTATGTATGTGACTGTTGGCTGTATTTATTTATTTGAATCCTGCTATTTTTATTTTATTGCGATGATTGGCGAGACGAGCATGCCAAACTCGCTCACAAACACCCAGACCCGAAACAAATACCTGTGGATCACACAAACATTTGTTCAGGTGCGGGGATCGAGTTTTACTTTCGTTTCACAGCCGGCGTCTAACCAACTTTGCACGGAGGCTTAATAATAACTTGTATTCGTTGTTCCAGGGAAGCGAACGCGGCGCCGGCGCGGCGCGAGCTGCCCTACGAGCAAGCGTCACACGCACACACGCACGCGCACACACAACTGTATCCGAGGCACACGCACACACATACAGAGCCGCAACCAACTATAGTTAATACGCAGTAAGTCATTATCTATACATACATACCGGGTATCTCAAGACTGCGACCGAAAAAGAAGCCAGGTGGTAGTTTTAGTGGTTACACACACAATGCAACTAAAAATTTCGCAAAATAAGTGTTAGACCTTTTGTAGCAATTTTTCAAAAATCATCGTGTTTGGGTGCTAAATTCCTAGTTTTTGTGAAAAAAGGAATTTGAACCCTTTCGTACCATTGCGTCTTTAAAAATAAAAAGGTGTACATCATTATTTTGGGGAAACTATGTATTAATCACCCAAATACGACGCTATGGTCTATCTAAACTAAGAAGTTCCATTTGACATTGTGAAATAGGGATGCTGTCAAATAAATCGGTTCTTACAATATCCGATTATTTAGAGATATCGATAATATTTGTTTGTATTTCTTAATCGATTACAGTTTATATTTTCAGTTTACATCATTTCGTTTATTTCTTCATGAACATTTTTATTCTAATGAGACATCAACAATTGCATGTCACTTTACTATTTAGGAACAAAAGGAGTGATTTATCTATTACTAGCGGCCCGTCCCGGCTTCACCCGGGTGCAGACACTTTTTCGAGTCCAGTCCACATCACGCACATGCTTATGAACACATGATACATACATACAATACAATACATATACTCCAAAGTGAGGAACCTCCTCACTATGTGTGGCGTATCCTACAATACTGCCTTCATTTCCATTGTAATATCCAAATCTATTAATTAATGATAAATTAATTCATATTAATATTATTATTTCACTATTTATTGATGTATGTTCGTTGACAGCATACCTATTAGTAGCTGAAAGTTCAGTATTTTTAAAAATTAAAAAACAACTGTTTTATATCTGCTCGATTATTTAAATATTTTTACCGATTATGCGTATACAAATGCATTTGAATAGTCTCGACTCTACCGGTAAAAGACCTAACGAGGTGACTTTGTAATGACGTCTAGAAAAAAATATGTTGTTTAAAATGGTTATTTTGCTTTATCTAAAGAATTCTAGTTTAAATTTAGTGATTATGGTTTGTATATCTAGTGATAAAATAAGAATAGCTTCATAATTCCATGGATTTACGGAAAGTGTTATTGAAATTGTGTGGGTTACGTCTGCACAAAGTTATTTACGTTAAAAGTATGAAACGTCAAATGGAACCTGTTAGTTTAGATATACTATAAGTAAAAAATGCCAAAAAAATAATTGACAATTTTTTTTCGAAATTTTTAGTTGCATTGTGTTTGAAGTCAATAATAATACCACCTGGCTTCGTTTTCGGTTGCGGTCTTGAGACACCCTGTATAATAAATTTGTAACCGATCGATGTCTGTACATCTATCTATCTATACATATAATAAAAATGTAAATGGTCGATGTCTGTACATGGAAGATATTTGAGAAATTTTAACGCGAGGGGTCTTTATAACAGCAACAGAAGCCAAAACAATTTTTTTTAGAATTTTTGTCTGTCTGTCTGTCTGTCTGTCTGTCTGTATGTTTGCTTGCGCATCACGCAAAAACTACTGCACCAAATGAGATGCGGTTTTCACAGTTGTATTGCTGCAGGTTCAACTTAAAAACTGGTATATGTTGCATTTGCATACAGGGTGTTTCTTTTTGTTTGCTTGCACATTACTCATAAACTACCGCACCAAATGAGATGCGGTTTTCACAGTTATATTGCTGCAGGTTCAACTTAAAAACTGGTATATGTTGCATTGACATACAGGATGTTTCTTTTTGTTTGCTTGCACATTACTCAAAAACTACCATACGAAATGAGATGCACTTTTCACAGTAATATTGGTGCACGTCCAATTTGCAAAACTGGTATAGATTTTATTTATAGACAGGGTGTTTCTTTTTATTTACTTGCGCATAACGCAAAAACTACAAGACGAAATGAGATGCGGTTTCACAGTTATATAGGTACAAGTCCAACTTAAAAACTGGTAAATGTCTTATATACATACAGGGTGTTTCTTTGTATTATGGAAGATAAATGAGAAAAACTAATATTCGCCATATTAACACTGGATTAACACTTAGGCTACATTTTATCCAGATAAATTAAATGTTCCCGTGGGATGAGGACGGAAATCCGATATATTTGTTACTTTTTATACTCAAAGGGATGCGATGGGCGTGGATTACATACCTTGAGTGAGAATGAGATAGGACGGGCGGGATATAACGGGACGGGACGGGACGGGATGAGAAATACCAAATAATCTATACATGTATATTTTTTTAAACAAAGTTAATCACGCAGACGAAGTTAGCGGGCAGAATCTATACATATAATAAAAATGTAAATGGTCGATGTCTGTACATGGAAGATATTTAAGAAATTTTAACGCGGGGAGTCCTTATAACAGTAACAGAATCCAAAACATTTTTTTTTAGAATTTTTGTCTGTCTGTCTGTCTGTCTGTCTGTCTGTCTGTCTGTCTGTATGTTTGCTTGCGCATCACGCAAAAACTACTGCACCAAATGAGATGCGGTTTTCACAGTTGTATTGCTGCAGGTTCAACTTAAAAACTGGTATATGTTGCATTTGCATACAGGGTGTTTCTTTTTGTTTGCTTGCACATTACTCATAAACTACCGCACCAAATGAGATGCGGTTTTCACAGTTATATTGCTGCAGGTTCAACTTAAAAACTGGTATATGTTGCATTGACATACAGGATGTTTCTTTTTGTTTGCTTGCACATTACTCAAAAACTACCATACGAAATGAGATGCACTTTTCACAGTAATATTGGTGCACGTCCAATTTGCAAAACTGGTATAGATTTTATTTATAGACAGGGTGTTTCTTTTTATTTACTTGCGCATAACGCAAAAACTACAAGACGAAATGAGATGCGGTTTCACAGTTATATAGGTACAAGTCCAACTTAAAAACTGGTAAATGTCTTATATACATACAGGGTGTTTCTTTGTATTATGGAAGATAAATGAGAAAAACTAATATTCGCCATATTAACACTGGATTAACACTTAGGCTACATTTTATCCAGATAAATTAAATGTTCCCGTGGGATGAGGACGGAAATCCGATATATTTGTTACTTTTTATACTCAAAGGGATGCGATGGGCGTGGATTACATACCTTGAGTGAGAATGAGATAGGACGGGCGGGATATAACGGGACGGGACGGGACGGGATGAGAAATACCAAATAAAGTTAATCACGCTGACGAAGTTTGCGGGCAGAAGCTAGTGGAAGATAAATGAGAAAAACTCATATGGGGGGTCTGTATTAACGTAATAGAACCCAAAACAATGATTTTTAGAATTTTTGTGAGTTGAAAAGTCCCTCTTAGTTACTGATAGCCTCGACACAAGACTCGATGTTAGTGCAGGGTCAGGACTATGTATGTGCCTGTTGGGTGTATTCATTATTTATTTCTAGGTGTAAAGGCGAGGTGGAGGAGACGAGATTGGAGTACAGAGACCACTACCATGTCCACAGGTATACATACAGGGTATATCAAGACTGCGACCGAAAACGAAGCCAAGGTGGTAGTATTAATGACTTCAGACATAATGCAACTAAAAAAATCGCAAAAAAAATCGTCAACTTCGTCAATCGTTACTTATCGTCGTATTTGGGTGATAAATACATAGTTTTCCTAAAATAATAATGTACTCCTTTTTATTTTTTAAGACGGAATGGTACGTTAGGTTTTAAATTATTATTTTCGCATTAACTAAGTATTTACTACCCAAACACGATGAATTTAAAAAAATCTAAAAAAATATCTCTCACTGTTTTGGCGAAATTTTTATTTGCATCGTGTTTGGATCCGCTAAAACTACCACCTGGCTTCGTTTTCGGTCGCAGTCTTGATATACCCGGTATAGTTAAATATTTTATACTCCTATTGACTGACAGTCGCCGGCTGTGCAACTTTTGCCTACTTCTCTTTTAAGTGAGAGGCCGCCTGGGTAGGCACCACCGCAATGTCTATTTCTCCAACAAACAGCAGCGTAAATGCACTGTTGTGTTCCGGTTTGAAGGACATTGTAGCCAGAGTAACTACTGGACATAATGAGACTTTACATCTTATGTCTCAGGATGGCGAGCGTAGTGGAATGCCAAGCTTTGTAATTCATGGTGTTGTTTGGTTTTGCTACTGTCCATGAGCGGTCGTAACGCTTACCATCAAGCGAATGGCATGCTCGACTCGTCATTCACTGCAATATTTGCAGCGGTGCGGTTGTACCTACCCAGGCGGCCCTTTACATATGAGAAACCTACCACCAGTAGAAGATATCTCGTAATTTCTGATACTTACAACACTTGCATATAAGTAGGTCGGGAATGTGTGACTGTTGGGTATACAGGGTATATCAAGACCTCGACCGAAAACGAAGTCGGATGATAGTTTTAGTGGCTATAGACACAATGCAACAAAAAAAATTCGCTAAATAAGCGATAGATTATTTTTTTTTAAATTTTAAAAATCATAGTTTTTAGGTGGTAAATCCTTAGATTTTGGAAAAATATGTATTTATCACCCAAATACGACGATAAGAAAAAAAATATTAAGAAAAAATGGCGATATATTTTGCGGAATTTTTAGTTGCATTGTGTCTGAAGTCACTAATACTGCCACCTGGCTTCGTTTTCGGTCGCAGTCTTGATATACCCTGTATATTAATTTCTTTGTAGATGCAGCTCGTACGGCAAGTGTGAGGATTCGGAGGAGGCTAGAGAACAGCGAGACGAGAGGGTATCCTCAACGGGAGACCAACACCATCACTGGGATGAGAAGATCGGTAAGATATTGCTGGGGTACCACTGTGTCACGATAAACCGTTTGTATCAGCCCATACACGTCCCACTGCAGACACGGGCCTCCTCTACAATCGAGAGTACGATTGAGAGGGGTTAGTACAGTCCACCACGCTGGCCTAGTGCAAGGACTTTACATACCATAGGAATTCTTACAAATCGCTTTGGTATGCAGGTTTACTTCACTGTTATAGTGCGTGGTGATTGACTATCAATACATCTATGACTCCGAAAATTCAGAAGTGTACCTTGAGATTTAAACCGATCATCGTGAGTATGTTGGCAGTCACGTCTGGTCCGTTACCAACAGGCCACCACGCACTTGGCTCTATCATTTACAAATAATTAACGGAACTTAATGAAACCTGACGTGTGTGGTGGCCTGTTGGTGACGGACCAGACGCGGCTGCCTACATGTTCACGGGTGTCGCGGGTTCAAATCTCAGGACTCACCTCTGACTTTTCAGAGTCACGTGTGTATTGATAGTCAATCACCACGCATTTTAACGGTGAAGGAAAACATCATGAGGAAACATACCGTAGCTATTTTAAAGAATTTCTACGGTATGTAAGTCCGCCAACCCGCACTAGGCCAGCGTGGTGGACTATATGGCTTAACCACTCTCAATCGTACTCTCGATTGTAGAGTAGGCCCGTGCCCAGCAGTGGGACGTATATGGACTGATACAGATACAGAATGAAACCTGATCACCAGCGCATTGCTTGGTGCTAATGAAGTTTGCATTGCAGTGAGCAGCTCCATATGCACCGCGGGTGCGTCGGCCAGCACCGGTCGAGCCGACGCCGCCTCGCCGCACCAACACGTCACCACCACGCATGCAGGTAACCGCCTACCTATACTGCAAGTAACTCTGCCATCTACTCTACTGCATGCAAGCGACTGTATCATCCACTCCATTGTCCTTTGCAAGTAGCTCTACCATCTCCTGTACTGTGTGCAAGTAGCTTTACCATCTGCTTTACTGGATGCAAGTAGCTTTACCATCTGCTTTACTGGATGCAAGTAGCTTTACCATCTGCTTTACTGGATGCAAATAGCTTTACCATCTGCTTTACTGGATGCAAGTAGCTTTACCATCTGCTTTACTGGATGCAAGTAGCTTTACCATCTGCTTTACTGGATGCAAGTAGCTTTACCATCTGCTTTACTGGATGCAAGTAGCTTTACCATCTGCTTTACTGGATGCAAGTAGCTTTACCATCTGCTTTACTGGATGCAAGTAGCTTTACCATCTGCTTTACTGGATGCAAGTAGCTTTACCATCTGCTTTACTGGATGCAAGTAGCTTTACCATCTGCTTTACTGGATGCAAGTAGCTTTACCATCTGCTCTACTCGATGCGAGTAACTCTACCATCGATTCTACTGTCCTGTACAAGTAGTTTATAAGTAGAGACTATCTGATCACACAGCCATTGCAACTCGTGTTTCGCAGAATTACAGCATTGTAATGATTAGCATTGAAGCGAACACTCAACGGAAACTTCGAGTTGATTCAACAGCCACATACATAGTCCTGACCCCACACTAAGGTCGAGTTGTGTCGTGTATCACAATCTGCGAGAGACTTTACGCTCTCACAAACACCCAGACCCGAAATAAATACTGAATCACACAAACATATAAAATATTTATTATTAATTTAATTACATACTTTATTTTACAACACAATAAAAGAGAGTAACACAGTAACAGTTAAATCACTTAAAGCTAAAGTCAAGGTTACAATCGGCGGCCTTATCGCTACCTGCGATCTCTTCCAGGCAACCTTTGGATGGATTAAATTATTATTAATATAATCATTATTAAATTAATCAGACACCTAGATAGTACTTGGAAATATAATAATATAATGCACTTCGCTTTGTGGCGGCTATGTTTCACACCTGGTACAAGAAGGCTCGGCTGTCTCAGTGGCTGGATAAATGCCGGATGTAAAACGCGAGGCCGAGGATCCTTGTAAGCCCCACGAGTATTTGTCTCAGGTTTGGGTGTTTTAGACGCCGAAAAGTTTCTCGTAATTCGGACACGACACAAGACTCGATTTTACTGTGGGACCAGGTCTATGTATGAGACTGTTGGGTGTATTTATTATTCGTTAGGAGGCGGTCGTCGCGGCGCCCTGCAGTTGTGGCAGTTCCTGGTGTCCCTGCTGGCCGAGGGAGCGCGCTGCGTCGCCTGGACCGGCCGGGGACTCGAGTTCAAACTGCACGAACCAGAGGAGGTATGCATACTCTGTCTCTATCTCCCTCTCTTTCTCTCTCTTCAGCCACAAGCAGTCAACGGCTGACCATGGACTGAGGATGTCCACATGGACCTGTTGGTAGCATGCAGCGACTTCCTGCAACATTAACCAGGTCATTATAAGACAATTTTCACTATGAAATATTCTTCTTTAAGTGAGGATTAAAGAGACTACTCTCCTTACATTAGCCAGCGATCTGGTCGTGCTAAAACCCTGGCACTGCGAAGGTCTATGGTAGTCGGTGACCGCTCACCATCAGGCGCGTAAAAATCTGTACATATAAAAGAAACCTTTTTAGATAAATTGTAGTGTAGGAGCCTCCGACTCCTTTACAAGCGAAGTTGTTCAGAAGTTCCGTGTTTAGCAATAAGATAATAGGGGCTGATACAGAACGGTATAATTAGTGAAATTTGGAAGTCTCAAAAACTGGTTGGATGTTCTTATTCATCCGGATAGCGACCACGCGTGTGACAAATATTATAATTAATTATCGTATATCATGAAAAAAACCTTATTTTTAAAACATGTATATAGTATTCATCAAAGGCCAGTATCTATAACTTATTTTTAACAAGAAGTTATATAAAGGTCAGTACACGCCGACACTTTTTTAATAAACTAAGATAGATAGACATTTAGATAGGTTATCCGGTTGTTAGATATGTCAATGTACTGTCGTAGGTGGCTCGACGCTGGGGCGCGCAGAAGAACCGACCAGCGATGAACTACGACAAGCTGTCGCGCTCCCTCCGGTATTATTACGAGAAGGGGATCATGCAGAAAGTTGCCGGTAACGACACTTATAGTACAGATACAATAGTCAATAGAGGTAGACAATAATAAATAAATTAAATAATAATAAATTTTATTGTGAAAAATCTCCAAAAAAATACAATGTACCACATTCACATTTTACAATTATTTTCTTTATATCAAGTATGTGGGTCCCAACGTAGGCAAGCCCGTGTCTTGAGCACCCATCCTGATTTAAGTACTGCCAGTGTAAACAATTTTAATAAAACAATGAAAAGCGAAGGATTAAAACAAAACAAAAATTAACGAAATAAACTTAAACTAACTCCAACACAATATAATTAATAATTGTAACAAAAGGAAAATTAATGTGTGTATGTGTGTGTTTGTGTGAGTATGTGTGTGCCTGTGTGTGTGTGTGTATGTGTATGAGAGTGAGTATGTGTGTGTGCAGGTGTGAATATTTGATTATTTGACAATTTTAAGCAAGACATATAGACAAGGAATACAAATTTAAATAAAGTTTGGACTCAGAGTTTGGACTGCATTAAAATATCCATAAATTGTAAGAATGCAAAAAGACACTGGTATATTGAATGAATGATTGAATGGTGAAACGATTTAATAGCTTCACGAATGAACGAACGTCTGAGCAAAACAACGAACGAAATAGGTACACAAAAGATGTATGAATGAACGAGGGAACGACAAGCGAACGAATGGCATTGAACGAACGATAGATCGAATGTGAGAGAATACGGCCGGTCTCTATATCCTATCTATCTTTAACAAGAGCTTAAAATAGCTACCACTACTATGTCGATACAATTCTACACTTCAAATAAATGTCAAACATTTCTCTTACCTAGCTATACATAAATATATGCTTCATATCTATATCTCTCTATCTTTGTTAGCTGAAACATAAAATGCATCGACATATCTAATTAAATCTCTTGTTATAGATAGATAGATTATAGAAACCGGCCATTAATGAACAATTGAATGAACCAAATCTTTCCCCAGGCGAGCGCTATGTCTACAAATTCGTGTGCGACCCCGAGGCCCTGTTCAGTATGGCGGCGCCGCCCCGCGCGCGCTCCCCGCCCGCACCCCCGCCGGCGCCCTACGACGTGCTGTCTCAGCTGTACGGAGGGGTTGTCTACCCGCAGTACCTCCAGCAACCGCAGCAAGACTACCAGAATAGACGGTACTACCACCATATCAACCATCTGGGACATTACGACGCGTAGGAGTTACTTTAAATATGCTGTAATTAATATTACTACTAGAAATATTACTTTATATTGAATATTAATATTTACTGGTGGTAGGTCTCTCATATGTGAGAGGCCGCCTGGGTAGGTACCACCGCAATGTCTATTTCTCCCGCCAAACAGCAGTGTAAATGCACTGTTGTGTTCCGGTTTCAAAGACATTGTAGCCAGAGTAACTACTGGACCTATTGAGACTTAACATCTTATGTCTCAGGATGACGAGCGCGGTGGAATGCCAAGCATTGCCTTGATTACACTGGTGTTGTTTGGTTTTGCTACTGTCCTTGAGCGGTCGTATCGCTTACCATCCGGCGAATGGCTTGCTCGTCCGGCCATTCATTGCAAAAAAAAATCGAAATCCCTGGAACTAATTGCCAACAGCATTTCCGGATAATTGCAACCTGACCACCTTCAAAAAAAGAGCGTATTCCTTAAAGGCCGGCAACGCGTCTCGCTATAGTGTTGCATATGTTCACGGGCGCTGATCACTTACCACGAACCGTATGCTCGTTTGCCCTCATATTATAAAAAATACAGAATTTAAATATATTTGTAAGCCCAAAGACAGTAGCGTCGTATCAACAATCTAGATCGGGGGCTTCCAATCTTTTTCAGTCCGCGGCGTACGTACTTGTTTACTATCGTGGCGCAGTTGGTTAGACGGCTTTGAAACGAGAGACCGCGGGTTCGATCCCCGCACCGAGACAAATGTTTGTGAGAACCACAAGTATTTGTTTCAGGTCTGGATGTTTCTGAAACACGACACAAGACTCGACCTCAGTGTGGGGTCAGGACTATGTATGTGACTGTTGGGTGTATTTATTTTGTTTTAATTATTTTATTTACTCATTCTTTTTCTATAGTTGTATTGCTTTAAAGGTTTTGACTTACTGATGTTTGAGTATCGTTTGATTTGAAAAGTGGCTTCAATTTAAATATAATTATTTTTTATATACGATAAAAAAGTATTTATATAGATTCAGTATCTCTAAATGAACTATTTTTCGCCCATCGGATATATTATATTATTATTATCTACTTATGTTACATATTGGAATAACAAATTTCGGATGCCTATTAATGTACTTATTATCACAACATATTATAGTATCGAAGCATTCTTTATTCGTGTAGATTTTAAGAAATCTTTTGAAAAGTCAAATAATGCTTCGAAAAGATTTGTAGCTATTAAGAAGGATTCAAATTATCCGATAACTTACAAGTTTTATATAATCTAAGAGAAAATTGGACAAAATAAGTTCTTTAGCTCAAAATTTATTTTAGAAAATTTCAAACGCTTATTTTAGAATAGTAATAAAAGCAATTGATTGTAAATATAATAATTAAGTTAATTTAGAATTATTGTTATATAATTTCATCAGTTTCGAAACTTTTACAATAGATGGCGTTGTTTGACAACTATTTTATCAATTTATTTAAATTATTATGTGCCATTCTTATTAGGATATGTTAATTACATTAAGAGAACAATAATAAAATCTTTTCTATTATTTTTTACTATTTAATACAATTTAATTACTTGCAATGTAAGTTTAAAATTGTGATTTTTATCTAGATTAGTCAATACATTTTTTGTAATGTTATGTAATGTTTAAGGTTTGTATAACTAGATGGCGTTAAAGAATAAGTTTAAAAATCATTGATTTATTGTGATTATTTTGTCTAATCATTGTAAATATGTATATTTTTTCGTCGTGTTTCGTTTGGTGTGTGAGATTGCTGTGGGCCCAATATCTCTTTCTTTCTCCCGTCCTTTTTCCTTCCCTTTTAATTTTCACATTTAACTTAGAGATTAATAGTTATCTGAATTAAACCGAGCTGCATTATTATAATCCCTGTATTGTAATCTGTTATTCAAAAGCAGCGCTAGTTTCTTGCCCTTTCTCTGGTAAAAAAGTAATCTAATTGATGTAAGTATAACATTTTACAGACTTTTATAAATTCCATATTCATTTTTAACATTCACAATTATATAAATGTACGGTAAGTCCGTTGTTCGTTTTTCTATGCTTTAAAAAACATGTTTAAAAATACACTCCGCAAAAATAACTTAATTTTCTTTGAAAACCTTTCTTATGTATATTTTTGTTTGTCATTGTCATAATATTTGTAAAACACAATGTCTCAGGCAATTTGTATATTGGCATGATTCGCCGTTTCCGAACTATTACTAAATTAACTATTGATCTAATAATGGATGTTTTCATACATGAATGTAAATAATGACTGCCTTGGAGGCGCAGTTGTACTATCGTTCGATTCCCGGGTCGGGCAAAGTGCTATTGGATTTTTCTAATCATTATCAGCCCGGAGTCAGGAATTTGTGTCCGATATGGCGATAGGCTCGCCCCCTATCACCTAGTCGGTCGAAACACAAGACAAAACGTGAATGTCCTGATTGCTACCAGGGGAACCTCTGCCTACCCCTTCTAGGAAAAGGCATGAGCTTATGTATATAAATAAATACACCCAAATACACCCAACAGTCACATACATAGTCCTGACCCCACACTAAGATCGAGTCTTGTATCGTGGGTATCAGAAACTACGAGAGACTTTTCGGTCTCACAAACACCCAGACCCGAAACAAACACCTGTGGATCACACAAATATTTGTTTCGGTGCGGGGATCGAACCCACGGCCTCTCGTTTCACAGGCGGCGTCTAACCAACTGCGCCACGAAGGCTGTCAATGTAATGTAATGTAAATAGATGTAACGGAGAAGGTTGTAGCCTTCTGTTGTCAGCGATGGGCAGGCTCGACCGGGGCGGCGCCACTGTCGCACTGCAGATGATGATGTGACAGCTTTGCTCATTTCGTTCGGTGTGTCAGATTGCTGGATGCCTAATACCATTTCATTCTTCCCATCATTTTTCCTTTTTTTTCGTCTCGATGTGACGGGACGGCAACACATCCATGTGACCATCAAGTGACCTGTTAGCTCGTTTGACGTAACTATAGTATTTTAAAATACCCTGTCTTTACGGCTCCAATACTGTTAATAATTAATCTTTTAATACAATTTACAATTTAATATTCATAGAACTCAACAGAATATTTCGATATCATTCTTGTAATTCTTATAATCTATCAAATAATAAAATAATAAGAAACTACCAGCGAAATAGCATAAGTTAGATATTAAATGATGACTTTCAAATCATGTATCAAGATTCAAGATAGATTTACGAACGGTCTTTATAACCTATCTATCTTTAACAAGAAGTAAAGATATCTATATTAACTAGATACATATACCCACTTAAGATAGCTATGCATCTGTATGCCTTAAGATTAAAACTATATAAATCTATAGCTTTAGTAATATAGAAAGCTGTAGAGTTTATTTCAACGCGCTAATCTCAGGGTTTACTGGTTCGAATTGAAAAATTCTTTTACTGTTCGATAGACAATTTATCGAGGAAGCCTATAGGGTCCTTTTTTATCCCGGAAAAATATATGATGGGTCTTCTATCCCGAAAAAACTTATTCACGCGGCCGAAGCCGTATACATTACTAGGTAATTTATAAATGTAGACTGGAGACAGCAATTTTAATTTTTTGTTAAAGATAGGTTATAAAGACAGTTCGTAAATGAAAAGATTTCTATCCGAAAATCTTAGTTGTAAGTATTGAAATGTGCAATATGTAGAATAATTAGTATTACGATAAAAGCAATGTTTGTGGAATAAACATATTGAAACTATTTTATTTTGGTATCATTTTATTTTATGTGCAATATTGGTACTTGTTAAAGGAAGACCCTTTCCTTTTCCTATCCTTTTTTCCTTCCCACTCCCGATGATGGGCAACACATCCATGATCCAGCGTTGTGGTTGTTCAGTGATCACTTGCCATCAGGGACCTGCTTGCTCGTTGCCGGACCTATTGTATGAAAACAAGAAAGCCTATATTTATTCTTTATTAGGTACTAGCATTTGCCCGCAACTTCGTCTGCGTGTTTAAAATAATGTGACTTTGAATTTAGATTATCGGATCAATGGGTCCGTCAGTTATAGATTCAGAGACCAATCGGAACAATAAATAAAAAGTTCAAAATGACGGCCAACATTTTCAATTCTGAATACAAATTTAGATTATAAGAACTCTGATATCGATTTTGAGACCAATCGGATCAATAGATAAACGGCCTTATTCAAATACAGTTTTAAAACCTATTTTAGGTATCGAATGTTTGTTTTCTCGCTTAAACTGAATTGTAAAGTCGTTCGAAAGGGACAAAAGTTAAATTTTCATACGAATAACTTCAGTAGTTTTTCAACCCTTATTTTTACTTCTTAAGGGTTAAATTTAAGTAAACAGAGTACATATTTATTTTTGGTTTTAGATGAGTAATTATAGTGTCAAGTTTGAAATCTGCCACTTCAACGGTTGCGGTTTTTCACACAAAATTATTTTACCCTTTTCACCCCCTTAGGGGTTGAATTTTCAAAAATCCTTCCTTAGTGCTTCCTTACGTTGTAAAAGAAATCCCTGTGTAAAATTTAAAGTTCCTAGCTTCAGTAGTTTCGGCTGTGCGTTGATCCGGCAGTTCGGTTCTACAAAACTTCAACCCTTAGTTTCGTCCCTTTATTGTTAATTTTAGATACACAAAATATGAAATTATTTTTGTCTTAGAATTAATAACTTAAGTGCCATGTTTGGCAATTGTAACTTTAACGGTTAAAATTTTCCCTACATCAGTTTTTAACCCTTTACACCCCCTTAGGGGGTGAATATCCAAATATCCATCCTTAGTGCTACCTTACGTCACAATAGGAATCCCTGTGTAAAATTTCAAGTTCCTAGCTTCAGTAGCTACGGCTGTGCGTTGATCCGGTAGTTCGGATTTACAATACTTCAACACTTATTTTCACCCCTTTAGGGTTAATTATAAGAAAAAAAAGTATGCAGTTGTTCTTGTTTCTAGATGAGTAACTAAAAAGTCAAGTTTGATATCTGCCACTTCAACGGTTTCGGTTTTCCATACACCAGTATTTTACCCTTTTCACCCCATTAGGGAGCGAATTTCCAAAAATCCTTCCTTAGTGCTACCCTACGTCACAATAGGAACCCCTATGTAAAATTTCACGTTTCTAGCTCCAGTAGATTCGGCTGTGCGTTGATCGGGTAGGAAGGAAATCACCCAGTTTCTAAACATTTCAACCCTTATTTTAACCCCTTTATTGTTAATTTTTAGACAAATTAAGTATGCAGTTAATTTTGTTATTGAATGATTTATTAAACTGCCAAGTTTGACAATTGTAACTTCAATGGTTTAGATTTTCCATACAACAGTTTTTAACCCTTTTCACCCCCTTAGGGGTAGAATTTCCCAAAATCCCTTCTTAGTGCTACCCTCCGTCACAATAGGAATTCCTGTATAAAATTTCAAGTTCCTAGGTCCAGTAGTTTCGGCTGTGCGTTGATAGGTCAGTCAGTCAGTCAGTCAGTCAGTCAATCAGGTTCCTCTTTTATATATATAGATTATTTTTTAATGTTTGTTATAAATTTTTTCAATACCCATATTATAATATTTGACAGCCTCCGTGGCGCAGTTGGTTAGACGCCGGCTGTGAAACGAGAGGCGGCGGGTTCGATCCCCGCACCGAAACAAATATTTGTGGGTTCCACAGGTATTTGTTTCGGGTCTGGGTGTTGGTGAGACCGAAAAGTCTCTCGTAGTTTCTGATACCCACGACACAAGACTCGATCTTAGTGTGGGGTCAGGACTATGTATGTGACTGTTGGTTGTATTTATTTATTTAAAAATTTTGTCAATATGCATACAGTTTATTTTTTGTTTTTTAATAACTTTATTCTTTTCTTTTCTCTAAACATGTTTAAATAAATTATATTTTTTGTCAACAATAACATTTTTCGGAGCTATTGTATCGCAATAACTAACACGCACAACCGCGGCCTGGATAAGAACCCTGGATAGGAACCCGTGGTATAAAGGGCTAATGTCTTATTAAAAGGAGAATGCCCATTTTACTATGAAACTTGGTATCGGTGCAAAGATTTTTGTCCCTCGATGCAACCTACTTTTTTGTGTAGGGAAATATATATATATTTTTAATAAAAATAAACATAATTGCGATCCAGGCCCGGAGTTCTTGGAGAAATGAACTTGAAGTCCAGTCACTCTGGTAGCCCCATTTGTAGTCATGGCTGACGTATCGTAAATTGTTATATACTTTATTTTATAAAATCCTTCGCCCGGGATAAAACAGGACAACGTTGAAGGACAAACCATAAAAAATGGTATAATGCATTTTAAGCAGTATCGGTATCGGGTTCAACGAGATTATACCGATACCATGAATGGGCATTCTCCTTTGCATTTTGGAATGAATCTTAGCTCCTATTGTCTATACACCGGAATGGAACGAACGGAATGTAGTATTGTCTTAAGATTGGCAGCACGCCCAGAACTCCTTAAACATTTAAAGAATCTAATTCGTTGACGTATCTATCTGCATCAGGCCATACACGTCCCACTGCAGGCGCGGGCCTCCTCTACAATCGAGAGTACGATTGAGAGGGGTTAGATATAGTCCACCACGCTGGCCTAGTGCGGGCGAATTTTACACACCACAGAAATTCTTAAAAAATCGCTATGCTATGCAGGTTTCCTTACGATGTTTTCCTTCACCGTTATAGTTCTATAGTTACAGTTTCACAATATAAGTAGTTTTCTTAGTTTTAGTATTCATTTAATTACAACATAAACCTGTGGTAGTTAGGTAGTTTGTCGTTTGCCTCTCGATTGTCATTTTTTATAAGTCGTGACTCGAGCGCTCTTCGCAACGCATGGCGCGTGCTCCACTGCCTAGCTGGATAAGCCTTATTCGTTCGTTTGAAATGAAATGAAATGAAATAAAATGAAATTCGTTTATTGGTCACGTAGGCAATTAAATAGCTCTCATGACAAGTCAATACACATAGTACTTATTCTCTATTTACAAGATATTCGTTGTAATATTTATATTAATTTTATTATATTAAGTACTATATTATTTATTAGTATTTTATGGTATTTTTTTGGAGAGTGGACTATCTGAAACAAAGCGGTGTTTGGTGAGTATATGTATAGTCAGCATTGTCGTCGGCACCGACCATCCGGCTTCTCGACTCCAGTGAGTTGGCTTGGCTTTGGCACAACAACATGCCTACAATACAATGGTAAGCGCAGTGCAGATAGAGCATCCACCGACGTGAGATGTTCATCTCCACACAATGATGTCTGATTGTATCCCGGTATGCTCAGAGCCAGAAACGCGACGCGTGGCTCACTATGACGGCTCCTATGTCCCGTGGTCGCTAGCAGTTATACAATATCATAGCCTCCGTGGCGCAGTTGGTTAGACGCCGGCTGTGAAACGAGAGGCCGCGGGTTCGATCCCCGCACCGAGAGAAATGTTTGCGCAGCCCACAAATATTTCTTTCGGGTCTGGGTGTTTGTGAGACCGAAAAGTCTCTTGTAGTTCTGATACCTGCGACACAAGACTTAATTGATCTTAATGCGGGGTCAGGACTATGTATGTGACTGTTGGGTGTATTTATTTATTATTATTTATAATATATCTCCACTAATTATGATTGTTTGTCTGATGTTATTGGTTGGTGTGTGTTGAATATTGAAAATACACCTTGTATTGTATGGATACAAATGACGAAGAACACTATGTATAAACGTGTTATATTTTTGGTAGATTACATAAACACAGTACAACGCTTAGAGAGCGACTGGCGCTTATCACAATTATTATAGTGAATCCAATATTAATTATTGCATCGCCCAAAGTGGTGCGGTTGCTTAGTCTGCAATTCTATAAAAGGTGCCTAATATGTAGGCACTATTACTAAATACATTTAAATGAACTCAATAGTTTAATTAGACAGCGAGGGTATTGCCCTGTCGATTATAATGCCAGTCGCTATGTGTTATGAATAATAAACGTCATTGCTATTTGCTGTCCACTTTGAATAGCATGTGATATGTTTTATGTGCTGAATGGTGATGTAATATGCATTGTCAATAGTGGAGAGTTATAATTCCGAGCATAGATATATCTATGTATACAGGTTGTATCTAGACTGCGACCGAAAATGAAGCCAGGTGGTAGTATATGTGACTTCAGACACGATGCAACTAAAACTATCGCAAAAAAATCGTAATTTTTGTTAATTTAGACCAAAGTCTGCTCGTTTATCGGATCTATATCATAAATAAGTCGTCAAGTCCGTCTATATATCAGAACCTACGCCCAGCTGTGCGCTAGTTCTCCGCATACTAATAAGCCAATGCTTTCCACGAGTTTCTACTCATCTACAAACAGCGCAGGAAACATATTGACAAGTACAATACATATATTCATTCAGAGTGCATTTATCAATTTCAAAGCCTCGGTGGTTGGTTGGATAGACGTCTGCTGTGAATCTAGAGGCAGCGGGTTTGATTCCTGCACCCAGACAAATGTCTGTGTGGTCAAGTATTTGTTTCGGGTCTGGGTGTTTGTGAGTTTTGTGACACCGAAAGTCTCTCGTAGTGTCTGATACACGATACAAGACTTGATCTTAGATTCAGGAGTATATAAATAAATAAAATAAATAAATACACCCAACAGTCACATACTAAGATCGAGTCTTGTGTCGTGGGTATCAGGAACTACGAGAGACTTTTCGGTCTCACAAACACCCAGACCCGAAACAAATACCTGAGGATCACACAAATAACTGTTTCGGTGCGGGGATCGAACCCGCGGCCTCTCGTTTCACAGGCGGCGTCTAACCGACTGCGCCACGGAGACTGTCTGCTGAAAACTGCATACACACTTTTATTTTTGAAAATCAATACTCCTAGCGAGGAATCGAACCCGATATTTCGAAAAAAAAAAACATGCTGTATAATATACCATTCGATAATATTGCTAATAGGGATCAATTTTTAGAAATAATAACACGATTTTTTCTTCTGTTACGTAACATGTATTACCTGTGTAGGTATACTATAACTAGATTACATCTCAACTCATACGAGATTTTTCGAACCGAAAATTGTAAAATACCTATATTACGAAGGGTTCGAACCCAAGACATTATACCACTAAACGAAAGGCGCAATATTTTTCCGATTTAATCTATACAGTATGTAGGTTTCCTCACGATGTTTTCCTTCACCAATATAGTGCGTGGTGATTGACTATAATCAATAAACAAACGCAGAGGTGTGCCCTGGGATTTGAACCCGCGACCACCGTGAACATGTTGGCAGCCGCCTCTAGTCCGTTACCTACAGTCCGCCATGCACTGAACTAATTAATTAATATTCTTGGTTTAATAACGCAATGACCGATATGAGTTATGACTAAGGTCATCAACCTTTTACAGTCAAGTTATATACTGGTTTTCAATTTCCGCACTTTCTATAAGTTGCGAGCAGCCAGCAGGCTAGATCCGTGAGCATTTCCTGCGGGAAAACTATGACGCATATTGATCTAGTTAGTAGTAAGATCCCTGTTATGCAAGGGTTCGTGTGACATACATACATACATAAACTCAGGCCTTTATCCTAGAAGTAGGCAGAGGCGCCACAAAACAAAGACACCCACATTTCGCCTTGTATGTTCCGTCCCATGATGTGATAGGGGGCGAGCCTATCGCCATATCACTTCGCCCGACCCGGGACTCGAACCCGAGACCTCAGCTTTGTAGTCGTGCCGTAGTACAACTACGCCACCGAGGCAGTCGTTCGAGGCAGGCAGGTTCGTGTGAATAAGAAATAAATACACCACACTGCCTCAACCCCATACTAGAATAATAAGTCTTGAGTCTCGTATCAGAAATTACGACAGACTTTTCGGTCTCATAACATCCGAAAGAAAAACATGTGGTTCAGAAAAAAATGTCTCTATGCGGGATCGTAGCCGCCTCTCGTTTCACATCCGTCTCACCAACCACTAACCAGAACTATACTTCTTTCGCGAAAATAAAAGCATTTTCTTTCCTTCTTTCATTCTCGCCTTTTTACTAATTTGGGAGGTAACGCATCTGTCGTAGATGTTGTTCTATTATTCATTTTTAGTCAAAATGGCTCTATCATTCAAGGAAGGCTGCTTGCGTGCAAATTACCCACTTTTAGAATTTTTCAATTTATTTGTTGTCATCGATTCTTGTTGAGTGCCAATTTCAAATTAATCCGACTTTTGAAGTGGTCGAAAATCTAGTTCAAAGTCTTCCATTACATACATAAATTTTACACACATACAAACATACAGGCGAAGCTAATAAAAGCGTGTTAAAAACTGCATTTCCATCTAAGATGTGTCGGAATGTATCCGCTTCGAGCTGTATTGTCTGTATGCAAATAACATGACTCACACATCGTCCAATTGTTATGTTTTAAAATAAACTCTTTCTATAAATAGTTTTCGATAATGTTTGTGCTTTAAAGACAAAGTAGCTACAATGAATTTGATGGTAATGAAATACAAATGGAGTCAATAATATCTTTGAAAGATGTTTATGTAAAGCTGGTCGTAAAAATTAAGCTTCAATAAAAATGATTGAAATTGAAAATATCGTGTTTGCTCATTTTCTTATTTTGCATTTTTCGTGTGGTGCAGTCAAAATTTCGGGGTTCTTATGCTCCCTCATAATCCAGCGCCTGAAAAAAAGGTGAAAATACCAGGCACACATAAATAACAAAGAGCTAGAAAAACATCTTCAGACAGGGTCATCAACTGTTAACTATATTTGAATAAGATAATTATGATTTAGAAGAGTAGTCATATGAGTAGAAGCATTTTCTTTTTAATTTTATTTGATGCCACAGTAAATAAAAGACAAAAGCAATTGACAAAAGATCAACGTATCTAATCGCTTTGAGTTTAATCCTCTTTGAAGATCACAAAGGGTAATTATAATTATATCCTTCGGTCCTTTGGGAACATAAACAGTGTTAATTATTCATTCAGGTGGAAGAAGAAAGTGCTAGGAGATCGTAATAAATAAGGGTGCATCTTCTTTTTTGACAATATGTACCAGGATCATATAGATTGCAAGGAGATCTACATGTCTTATGACTAACTGAATAGATATCGGTCGATTAATTCTCTTTGGAGATCCGAACAAGGCCTTTAGTAGAAAGTACCAAGAATAAGGAAGATGCATCTTCTTATGACAGTAAGTATCAGGATCATATAAATGCAAAGAGATCAATGTGTCTAATAAATAATCGCATCATCTTTGCCTTTCGGAGAGCATAAACATGACCAAACTGAACTACTATTATTACCAATCATGATATTATTATTTGAAAGAGTATCTATCAGGAGAACATAATAATTTAGGTGCATCTTCTTCTACGATAGTAACTACCAGGAACACATACATTGCAAGGAGATTAGCTGAACGTATAGATTGTGATGACTCGTGGCTCGTAAACTAGGATGGCGTGCGTCGTGCGACTCGCGCATCGTGTTCGGAATTTGAACTGAGTCGAATTGTTCCAAGAATGGGCCCCGGGCACAGTATAAAGTCAGTCGGTAAGGCAAGTAAGAGGTTTATATTTTATGAGACACGGTATGAGAAAATTGCTCCTAGAGATTTTGAAGTGGCAGTTACTGTGTATTGCGATATTGAATTGTATTCATTTTGCACACAATTTAAGTTCTCACATTGCTCACAGCTTACAAGTTTTATACATATTTTTTATCTAGGTCGAAAAATAGGTCGGTAAATAAATTGAGAAGATTTATTATTAAGTGTCATTTATTACATACATAAACTCACGCCTTTATCTCCGAAGGGGTAGGCAGAGGCGCCACTAGGACACCCACATTTCGCCTTGCATGTGATAGGGGGCGAGCCTATCGCCATATCGGGCACAAATTCTTGACTCCGGGCTGATAATGATTAGAAAAATCCGATATCACTTTGCCCGACCCGGGATTCGAACCCGAGACCTCAGCTTTGTAACCGTACCGTAATACAACTACGCCACCGAGGCATTTATTATTATTTTTATTTATTATTTAACCATGATCTGAGTAAAACAATATTTAGATCGTTTACTATTGTCTAAAGTTTCTTTTGGTTTCAGAAAGAAAAATATTGTGGTAGAACGCAGTATAATTAGCAATTAAAGCATTATAATGCACGTGTAATTTGTTAACCTTAGTATCTTATTACGTCAATATTATTACGTCAATTTTTCTTTAAATACCAAATCAATTAACTAAATTGCCTTACTGTGCTCTAACTGTACTACGGCCATACTACGAAGTACGACGTAACAACGTGCGCGGAATGCGTGTCCGTGGCGAGACAGAGATAGTCCTTATACTATATTAGGATACGTGCGAAAGAGATAGACGTATGTTTAGCGCTGCGTCGACTAACCTTGCGGTTTTGACAAGCGAATTTCAAGTTAATACCGAAGCTATTCTTTGCAAATAAGATCGTTACATGATTTGTTCCATTTGATCTCGGTTGCTGATTTTACAAAATTAATACTGACGTTGATGCACTCGGTTTTCAACTCTATTTCTATGGTTATAAGGCGTAAGAAGACGTGCAATATTATCTAGCTTTGTGTGACATCCTGTTTGGTTACCGAGGTCGGTGTTACCAAGTTATAAATTTAAAGTGTTTTGAGTACTTTCTTTGAAAATTTTGCTTATAAAAAGTATATTACTTATTTTCTTAGTTATGGAAGTTTTAGCTTCAATTACATTGTATTTTTATATTTTCAACATTAATAATGGTGAAAATTATGTTTGTTTCTTTTTATAAATTAGTAAAAACTCAAATAGTATTTTAGAAATTATTTAAGATCTTCCCTCCGATGCTTATCGTGTCCAATAGTACTGTTTTCTGTGACTTGCGCTTAACTTAATAACTAATTAAGTGGTTGGAGATATTTGTTGATGTTCTTTGGTATTAAATCAAGAGCATAAAAGAAAATCGGGATAATAATTTACGAGTCCACATCTAGTGTTTATTATGTTAATAACTGTATCAGCCCATATACGTCCCACTGCAGGGCATGGGTCTACTCTACAATCGAGGGTACGATTGAGAGCGGTTAGGCCATATAATCCACCAAGCTGGCCTAGTACGGATTGGCGGACTTTACATACCGTAGAAATTCTTAAAAATCGCTATAGTATGCAGGTTTCCTCACGATGTTTTCCTTCACCGTTATAGTGCGTGGTGATTGACTATTAATAAACTTAATTCACCTTTGAGTGCAAAAAAAATTATAATATTTATTGTCATTATTTAATGACATTCTGCACCGCTGTTGCATTGCATAACTACAACTAAAAATAATTAAAATTGACCCCTTCGCCTTTAGCCATTAGGATTCCCAACACTCCTAAACTTAATATTAAAACACGTCATTACGCGGGGAAATTTATTACGAAACAAATCGACCTTCAAATGTGACTAAAAAAATTATTTACGCAATTTACGGGTAAACATATTTTTTATATGGCAACATTGCGTCTTGCCACCAGTTTGCGAGCAAAACTTTGAGGTGGAGAGTGTGTTGTTCGTAAATTACACTTTATTTGTGTTTACAACAAACTTTGTGATAATAATTGTGTTGTGGGTGATGTGTGATGTTGTTTTCGTGATGTGATGGCAGGTTAGTACATCAGACAACAGTTTAAACCTAGATTTAAGCGTTTAATGTGCGTTCTTGCGAAATATTAGTGTGTTGCAAAGAATAACACCTTTACGATGTTGTTTTTTATGGACAACGAAGGCAAAGTGTACAGTCTTGTTATAGCTAATTTATTGTTTTTAAAAGGTTTTAATTAATCGTGTTTTTGTATGAAAGCTAACATTTTTAGGCATTTTGTAATAAGCTTTTTAGATTCCAGATTTTAGAGTAAAGATACTTACTTACCTGGATTGTTTTAATTGTTGTATTTGGAATAGCTACATCAAAACTTCTATATTGTATTAAAATCTTTTACTATAAATTACGTGGTGATTTCTTTAAATCTATTTTATTAACTTTGTTTACAAAAGTAGCATTATATATCATTTTTATGTATAAAACTTTAGTGTTGTACTTAATAATACCAAAGTAAGTGAGAAAAAGTGGATTTTAAATCGCAATCTCTACTTCATAAAAGAACAAGTAACTCCATCTGTCGGGCAAGTTTGGTATTACTGCAGATAAAAACACGAAAAATAATATTTTTTTCGTTTAAATAAACAATATTGTACTCCGCTTATTTATATTAATGAGTGCTTATCAATTTATAAATATGTTAAACACATAATTACATTGACGAAAGATAAGCGCTATTTATTTTTATACTGAAACGATAGTAACAATGCCATGATTTTAAACGCAGTGCAGATTGAGTATCCACCGACGCGACGTGATAATATGTTATATGTTCATCTCTCCACACAATGATGCCGGTCTATTGCATTACAACAGCAACACTTTATTGAACACTAAATAACATAGAAAACAAAAATAAAAGAGAAACCTTACAGATTTTGAATCGGCGGTCTTATCCCTAAGAACGTTCTCTTCCAGACATCAAAGCTGAGGTCTCGGGTTCGAATCCCGGGTCGGGCAAAGTGATATTGGGTTTTTCTATTCATTATCAGCCCGGAGTCAGGAATTTGTGCCCGATATGGCGATAGGCTCGCCCCCTATCACATCATGGGACGGAACATACAAGGCGAAAAGTGGGTGTCCTGGTGGCGCCTCTGCCTACCCCTTCTGGGATAAAGGCGTGAGTTTATGTATGAAATTAATATGAAAAGTGAAGAATAAAAACCCTTTTTTTAAACTAGCGCGGCATTGTGCCTGCATTGTATCTGATGGTAAGCCCAATGTCATCCAGACAGAGTGTCGAATGGCATCAGACAGCGGTTCCATGCCATTCCATAACATTTAAAAAGTGTGTATTATTCGGATATTCATATGAAAACGTGACTAGTCTGTCACCAGACACTATGACGAATCCAGAAATACATAATATAAATAAATAAATAATTCACCCAACAGTCATATACATAGTCCTGACCCCACACTAGGATCGAGTCTTGTGTCATGTGAAAAGTCTCTCGTAGTTCCTGATACCCACGACACAAGACTCGATCTTAGTGTGGGGTCAGAACTATGTATGTGACTGTTGGGTGTATTTATTTTATTTATTTTGAGGTACGGAACCCAAAATAAATGATAGAATATGTATATAAAACGTGTCTTTAGTATTTCACTACTCAGTAGGATGGAAATTCACTAACTACTAAACGATATCTATCGAGCAGATACGAATATTTCGGTGTTTTCCCGTTCGTATTTAAGTGTTTGCTTGCAGTCTCGCGGCGGTTCGAATGGTTCTCAGAAGCGCTAATTCGGGCTAACGATATTGTTCAATGATGCTGTGAAGTACTGACGCGTGTCTTCGCAATGTTGATAGAATTAAGGGGAATGTGTTTGTATTTTTGGATGTAAATTATAACAACTCTTAAACGGTGATTGAGAACATCGCGAGGAAACCTACATAGCATAGCGATTTGTAAGAATTTCTATGGTATGTAAAGTCCTTGCACTAGGCCAGCGTGGAGTGTACTAACCCCTCTCAATCGTACTCTCGATTGTAGAGGAGGCCCGTGCCTGCAGTGAGACGTATATGGGCTGATGCAGAAGACCAAAGGCTATAATACTAAGCTTCATTCTGTCTTTAATAGTACTAATAGAAATAACCTTACAAGATTCTGATATTTGTCTATGACTGAAGCTTTTTCCATCGCACTTTCGAACTTACTTCCGAAAGTATTTATATCAAGAAATCTTTCGTGTTATTATAAGCCATATCTACAATTATCGGTGTATTTATATGTACCTATATAGATGAATGACGGCAACAATTTTACAGCAATATTCTCTAATTGAGCTTAATGATTAAAATTACACCCAACAGTCACATACATAGTCCTGACCCCACACTAAGATCGAGTCTTGTGTCGTATCAGAAACTACGAGAGACTTTTCGGTATCACAAACACCCAGGCCCGAAACAAATACTTGTGGTACTCACAAACATTTGTCTCGCTTTGGGATCGAACCCGCAGCCTCTCGATTCATAGCCGGCGTTTAACCAATTGCACCACGGAGAATGTCAATAAAAATAAAATATTCGGTACTTGTCGTACAACTAAATATTACTGTTCCTTGCAAGTGTAATTCCAATGCTTTAATGGCAGGGTCATTGACACTTGGGTATATGAGGAGAGGAACAAAGAGGAGGGGGGGAGGGGGTTAACTAAACGCATTAATTTAATAGTCTTTGTGGGGCAGTAATATACAACTTTGAAACGAGATATCGCTGTTTTGAAGTTCGGTGAAAGATTTAAAAGAATTTTGAAAGAATTTCTTTGCTATGTAATGTCGCTCGCACTAGGCCAGCGTGGTGAACTATATCTAACCCCTCTCAATCGTACTCTCGATTGTAGAGAAGGTCATCTGCAGTGGGACGTATATCGGCTGATGCAGATATAATATTAGTAATCGTAATAGCCTTACAAGATTCTGATATTAACATAATTCCTATTAAGTAATTTCCTTTCTTAGAACGATCTATAGGTATTGGAAATCCCGAGCCACGATTTACTAGTTACAACATGAATTGTGTAATGTTCCCGCGCACCAGTTCTTTACTGTTGAAATAAGGTGAATTACCAGCCTCTGTGGCGCAGTTGGTTAGACGCCGGCGCGGCTGTGAGACGAGAGAATGCTACGATCCACCGAGACAATTCGTGTGATCCACAGGTATTTGTTTCGGGTCTGGGTGTTTGTGAGACCGAAAAGTCTCTCGTAGTTTCTGATACATAAGACTCGATAATGCGGGGTCACTGTGTATGTGACTGTTGGGTGTATTTATTTTAATTTGCTTCTTGATTGTGTCTGAGTAACAACAGGCCACCATATGCTAAATAGTAAATATATGCATATTACTATTGAGTTGGGTGTTTTCGCGTGCGTTAGAACACAATACAACACTCCATGAATATTAATGACTTGCCCAAAATAAACGGAACAGTTAGGTGTCCGCCATCTTGCAAGTATTACAACTTTACTACTAGTATTTATAACTTGTTTTTGTTTTTACTAGCTTTCTGGCTTTGATCGCTTATAAAATATATTTAACCGGATTTTCAATGAAATATCCATTATTATTTGATTGAATTGACTGTGATAAATCTATACTAATATTATAAAGAGGAAATATTTGATTGTTTGTTTGCACTGAATAAGCTCCGAAATTACTAAAACGATTTGAGAAATTCTTGCACTTTTGGGAAGCTACACTATCCCCGGGTGACATAGGGTATATTATATTTTCAAAAAAATTAGGGATCCTCACTAAAACTCCAATAATGTAACCCAAGGTCCAAAAAATACTTAAATTATTCTGTACATCGCGGGCACTGCGAAATCTATATGTTGATGTGGAGTGGAATTTAAAACTATCTGTACCCGGGCGAAGCCGGGCCGGGCTGCTTGTTAGTTGTCCGCGGTTGCTTGCCCGTTCTTCTCTGGCGAAAACAGCCTCGTGAACCGGGTGGTAGTGGAAAAAAGAGACAACTTTAATGTGTAACATTTTATAGATTGAATTATTTTAATTTTCAAAAGTGTGTTATGTTTTTGCGTATCGGTTATCAGTAGATTTTAACTGAACCTTTCTTGTTTCCTTCACGAAACTGCAATAAAATCTGTTGCGCACTTTAAAATATTTAAGACTTCATAGGGACAGCGAGAAACGACTTTATTGTATAGTATGTGTAGATATTAGTTGTATAATATTCGATTAATTCCTGCCCGCTGTGCACGTGCAAACATTACTATTATAATTAGTCAAACCCGTTTCGGTGTAAAGGTCACGGGGAATTTGGATTAAACTATCGAATTAGTGAGTCTAATATATTTATTACATGCACACACATAGTCCTAACCCCACACAGTCTTAAAATTCTTCTTCTTCTTCTTTTAATTAAAGTCTCCCCCGTAGTATCGGAGATTTTGACAATGTCTTTGTTTTGACAATTCGTGTGTCGTGACATCATAAACATTGACAATTCTAGGTAGAATAGTAAATTGTTGCTTAGAGGTGTAAGTAACAATTTACTACCTGTAAGTTGACTGCCTCGGTGGCGTAGTTGTATTACGATACGGTTACAAAGCTGAGGTCTTGGGTTCGAGTCCCGGGTCGGGCAAAGTGATATTGGGTTTTTCTATTCATTATCAGCCCGGAGTCAGGAATTTGTGTCCGATATGGCAATATGCTCGCCGCCCCCTATCACATCGTGGGACGGAGCATACAAGGCGATATTGGGTGTCCTAGTGGCGCCTCTGCCTACCCCTTCTGGGATGAAGGCGTGAGTTTATTTATGTATGTATTTATGGGGGGAGGGATTAAACACACATTCGGTAATGACGCATGAAATTGGGTAAACCCCAGTATTTAAGCAAAGTCAATATTTATTAATTTTCGTACGTATTGGGCAGGTGACCTCGCGTTCAATGCTTTGTGGTTAGCAAGCAAGGAGCGTCATGGTTCTGTGTCGAAATTAATTCATTTTGATTTATTAATAACAAGGCTTGTAGTTATGCAGTCGACTCGACAGTTCGAAGGTGAAGGGACCTCAATGATACTTTGAATGACTAAAGTTTGGAATGTAAAGAGATTTCTATGGTCTATCATGTGAATACAAGTTAAAAACCTCAATATTTCGACTTGTCAAGTGTTTGCGTGAAAAAAAATCGAATTACCACGTGTTTTTGATGATAAATTTGTATTTTTTTTCTTCCAATTATCGAGCGTACCGATGCCCATTGAGTTTGTTTTATTAATCGAGAGTTTTGCTAGGGACCCAACAGTTGCTTCGATTTATAGTGAGGTTTGAAATATCAAGAGTTGATTATAGTATTTTCGCTTCCAATAGCGACCGTACATAGCGATTATGGAGCCGTCATAGTGAGCCACGCTTCGTGTTTCTAGTTCTGTGTATATCCGGATACAATCAGTAGCCTTAGCACGAAAAACTATCGAATTCGTAACGTAAACGTATCGAGGACTCGATACGATAACCAGAGACGGTAGTCCGTAGCACGAAGCACATTCCGTCGTTTATATAAATCGAGTTTTGTTTACGTTCCTTCTCGATTACGATACGAAAGTAAGATAAAATCATTCGTGCTCGCAAAATTAGTTCCTTTTACGCACGATAGAGGCGCTGAAGAAATCTCTTACAACATTTCTCGATTACGATACGAATACTTTTTCGATAGCCGTTCGTGCTAGGGCCACAGGCATCATTGTGTGGAGATAAACATCTCACGTCGGTGGATGCTCTATCTGCACTGCGCTTACCATCAGCATTGTAGGCACTTGATCATACCAACATTAAACACGTTTTTGTAAACATTAAAAGTTTCCACTCATGCGCAAAGTTCTTATAAAAATAGATAATACTGTTTATTGTAGGAACAGGTCCCAGATAGACCTCGAAGAGGCACACGTGTTTGCATCAATACTAACATCTGTTTTGTCGTATGATTATAATACATACATACATAAACTCACGCCTTTATTGTGGAAGGGGTAGGCAGAAGTGCTACCAGGAACCCACGTTTCGCCTCGTGTGTGCCGTCCTACGATGTGATAGAGGGCCTATCGCCATATCAGGCATAAATTCCTGACTCGGGGCTGATAATAGAAAAATCCATTCGAACCCGAGACCATAGCGTAGTCGTACTGTAGCACAACTGCGTCATCGAGGCAGTAATTATGATGACTAGAATTTAATTCGTAGTATCTTTCACGTGCTTACTACTATTACGAGCCTCCTCACAATCGAGAGTACGATTGAGAGGGGTTAGATATAGTCCACCACGCTCGCCTAGTGCGGGCGGACTTTACATACCATAGAAAGCTTTGTAAATCAAATTGAACATACAACTTCCTTTTTTAAATTCAATTAAAAACCATCGGGTTCTTCCAGTGACGTCACATACTAGGAATTACTGAAATATTCAATGTGATAAACATTAACATGTTATTTTAAACTAGTCTGTTTGCATGTAGGCACACGATAATATTTGCAGATTGGAGCCAAATGCGTCCGAACACACAGGGATTCTCGGGAATATAATGTTATTTCAGTTATATGTTCATAAAGGTTTTAATTCGTAACGAACATTAACACTATAACGGTGAAGGAAAACATCGTGAGGAAACGTGCATACAATAGCGATTTGTAAGAATTTCTATGGTAGTACTGCCTCGGTGGCGTAGTTGTATTACGGTACGGTTACAAAGCTGAGGTCTCGGGTTCGAGTCCCGGGTCGAGCAAAGTGATATTTGTTTTTCTATTCATTATCAGCCTGGAGTCAGGAATTTGTGCCCGATATGGCGGTAGGCTCGCCCCCTATCACATCGTGGGACGGAACATGCAAAGTGAAATGTGGGTGTCCTAGTGGCGCCTCTGCCTACCCCTTTGGGGATAAAGGTGTGAGTTTTTGTATCTATGTAAAGTCTCGATTGTAGAGGAGGCCCGTGCCCTGCAGTGGGACGTGTATGGGTTGATACAGACACAGAATCAACTTGTCATTGAAACGAGAGGAATACAATCCCACTGAAAACAGTTTTCTCTATAAGTATAAATGTTTCGGATGGATGTTTGTGAGACCGAAAAGTGACTTAGTTGATACACGACACAAAACTCCATCTTAGTGTGAGATCAGGACTATGTATGCAGGGGCGGATCTTGAATTTGTGGGGCCCTGGGCTAATACTGCTTAGGGGCCCCACCTAATTACTCAACTAATTGTCATTTTGACAAGAAACTGTTTTCTGTAGTGATGTAGGTATATGTAATGTGATAATATGTTAAGTACAGGAAGAAAACAAAATATTTTATTTATTTATTAAAACATTATTTATTGCAAAATAAATTGACAGGTTATAAATGGTTATGTTATATAAATTATAAAGCAACCTTTCTGCATTTTTGTGCTGCAAATTCTTTTATTTGGTCATTGCACTGTAGATCCTTTGTTAAATCGCAATTTATCGAAAGAACTGATAAATGATTTAGTCGATGGTTCGACATTGTTGTCCTGTATTTGTTTTCTATATACGACATCCTGGAGAAAGAACGCTCCGCTTCAGAGCTAGTGATCGGCATCGTTAAAAAAATCTTTAAGATGGTATAGCAGTTTGGGAAAACATCAACAAGTTTATTTTCATAAATTAGCCAAAAAATTTCACTGCAATTTTTTTTAATTCTAGATAATTTTTATTATTGACAATATTGTCTATTGATTTCAGTTCGGTTGGGGGCCCTCTGTATTCGCGGGGCCCTGGGCTGCAGCCCAAAAAGCCTTTAAGTAGATCCGCCCCTGTATGTATGTGACTGTTGGGTGTATTTACTGTAGCCATTCGACCCCATACATCTGGAGAACGCAATTGTGAATGAATTTGCAATGAAGCGCAGTTGAAGCTGATATTATTGTCTGCAATATTACATTCATCTCGTGTTGGTACGCTTAGGCCCAACGGTGGGAATAAGGCAATGTTTAAAACAGTAAATTGTTACTTACAGGTAAATTGTCATATTTATGATGTCAAGACACGACTTTAGTATAATTTGGGTTAGAACTATGTATGTGATTGTATTCATTATATTCCTACGTATCATAACCTCCTTGTATAAATCCTTACTTATTTGAATTTAAATCTAACTTCGTCTAAGCTGGTTATGCTAATACAGTGGTAACAAACTAATGAGCACCTTAACGGTAGGTGTTAAGAGTCATAATTAATTAGCATGTATTGCCCTTGGCTACGCTTACCGATTTTATGTGTTATGGTGAATAACTTTGAATATAAAATTATTATTCATTTTCTGTTAAGCATCTATTATCCAAAAATATACAATTTTTTGACATTGCTATAAAATTTCTCCTATACGTCGATAAAGTGGTTTCACTTTAAAAACTTGTACCATTATAAGAATAAATGAATAAGCCTGTACATATTGGGCATCAAGTTCCATAGTTCTACTGGACACACATGGTTTAGCGAATGCGCGAGATTCTTAGAAGTGAATAGGATGTGTAATGTGTACATTACTTTATTAATTACACACTTGCGGAGCAAACAGAATGAATCAGAGATTAAATTACAACAGGAATTCTGTATTAAAATCTATACTATATGCATACATAAACTCACTCTCCCAGAAGGGGTAGGCAGAGGTACAACCAGGACACCCACGTTTCGCGTTGTATTTTCCGTCCCCCGTAGTGATAGGGGGCGAGTATGATTATCGGCAAATCGGGCACAAATTCTTGACTCCGGGCTGAATAGAAAAAAAGAGTGTGTGGAACGTTGAAGCGTAACGAAGAACACGCGATTGAAGTAAAACTTCTTTGGCATAACAGCTCACGTCTATAAAGTTAGGCATTGTTTTTGTTACGATGTACAAAAATATTTGAAAACCGGATGGTACAGAAACGTGACGCCATATTGGCGTAACGGACTTCCGTTGCATTGTCGTCCAGTTACCTCCTATTAGTCGCGCCTAAAGAAGTTTTACTTAAAAAAACCCAATATCACTCTGCCTGACCCGGGATTCGAACCCGAGACCTCAGCTTTGCAATCGTACCGTACGTCTATTGTATGTATTCAATAAATTATATACATTTCATTATATGCATATAAATGTTATAGTCTTTGATAGCTATTTAATTGTCTAGACAATTCAACTCGTTAAAAACCAGTTTGGAAAATCTTGATGATATAAACTTATCCTTTATTTAGTTATTTACTTGTGTAATTTTATTAAGCACTAGCGGCCCCGCCCGGCTGTGTCCGGGTGCAGATACTTTGTGACGAGATAAGCGATGTGTATAATTTTCGATTTTATTTTATTTATTTCAAATGAATAAAATAAAATTGTCGTAAATACTATTCGTAGATAATCAGACAAATGTTTTTAAATTATTGCATTATTATCGGTTTTTGATAAATGTGCATATTTTCAAAGAATTCCGACGTTTTGAAGTATTTAAAATCGAGTTCAAACATTCCCTTACATACAGGCGTAGTTAATATAAGTGTATAAACCAGTGTAAACATATCACAGACGTCCTGAAATATACCATTACTCATCCGGGACTCGAACACGTGACCCCACACAGACAAGCTTTATGACCAGATAAGAGAACAGATGTGCTGTCGTGTGATATTTCACACTGGCGGTTATCTACACAGAACTGCGGCCATTGCACATGCATTATATTTAAATAAACACGCTTCAAACACGAATGCATACAAGAACTAAAAAAACAATAAGTCTACGGTATGAGGTTAAAAAAATCACAAAATAAAAAAAGGATAAAGTGCATTAAAACTATTAGGTGTGTAAAAAAGAAAAAAGGATTTAAATTAATGCACTGAATTGAAATCAGTTTGAAAATGGAATGTTAAAGGTAAGATGTTTTAAATTTAGAACACATGCAAATAACACACATGTTTCTCAGTCGGCGTTTAAGTTTTAACCAGCTGCGTCACTGAGGCTGTCAAATTTCCCGGATGTTTAGGCTTATTAATTTGCGTGGAGATTGACTACCAATAGGTACACACGACTGCGAAAAGTCAGAGGTGAAAAGGTTATTATCGGTTATGTTAAACATTTAAATATTAAAGATAATGTTTTATCTCGCCCAACCACAATACACGGGCAGATAAAAACTTCCTAAAATTGACCGCGTCGGATTTCCCGCCACTGATGCCACAATGTCAACCGAAATCAACATCAAATAAAATTAGCAAAATGCTTCATGACAGTTTGGCTTGTATTGTACATTAAATTACTATATATTTTACTTATTATTATACATATATACATACATAAACTCACGCCTTTATCCCAGAAGGGGTAGGCAGAGGCGCCACCATGACACCCACATTTTTTTTTTATTGCCGTTATAGGCAGACGAGCTAGCGGCCCGCCTGATGGTAAGCGGCTACCGCTGCCCAGAGAACTTCGCAGTTTCGCCTGGTATGTTCCGTCCAATGATGTGATAGGGGGCGAGCCTATCGCCATATCGGGCACAAATTCCTGACTCCGGATAATGAATAGAAAATCCGGTAAATTCGGTTCTCCGTTTGGACGGCATTTGTGCTTGCCATCAGGTGCAATGCAGTCACTAGACTGTGCCAGTTTAAAAAAAAATCCGTCTTGCTCTGGTGTCCCACGTGGCTGGCACATCAAAATTATTCAAAAAAGTTAAGATTTAAGTAACTACTGGACATAATGGTGGATGGATGGTAACTCACAGACCATCTTATGTCTCAGGATGGCGAGCGCAGTGGAATGCCAAGCAATGCTTTGTAATGGTGTTATTAGGTTTTCTAACTAACCACCGATACCGACGATATTACTAAATGTTGTAATAGTTAGTCATGCTGTGTATCTGATCTCCTTTTACTAACCTTCGCAATCGATTGCCTAGTGCTGGAAAACCCACAAATGTTGCACATTGAGAACAGTAAAACATATTTTAATTAAATCTTGTAAAGGATTTAAGCTTGACAAACCGTGGCAATAGTGATGGCTTTACCTATCCTCTTGGGAACATAGCCGTGAAGATATTGATTCTAAATATACTAGGCACAAAAATTAAAGGATATTTTTTTTGATCCATTTTTTTTTGGTGTTTTTTGAGTCTGTATCTTGGAGAAAATTGATTGTTAAGAAATTCAGAAACTAAAACTTTGAAGCTTGAAATGTCTATTTTGCAGTTCTGTGCTCCATTTCTTGATTGCTTGCTTAGTTGATAAGCAATCGTAAGAAAACCAACGAGAAAAAAAATATCCAATTTTTTTCTGTATTTCAAAACCCTGCATTTACATGGGTAGTGTTTTTTTTGTGACATCATTACAAAATTCCCGTAGATAATTTAATTGCCTTTAATTTGATATACCAGAAACCTCCGTGACATGATTTGGAGCTGACTTATGGTAAATCAAAGTAAAAATGGCCCATCACACTTTGACATTAGATTACTCCATGAATATCAATCATGGGGAAAACAAAACCAGAATTTTCGTAACTTCAAAACATGCTCTATAAGATGGTATTAAAGTCTTATGATAATAAACAGTATTTCTAAGTAAAATTGTTGACTGAAAAAAGGTAAAAAAACGGTTATTTATGGATATTCGGAAAACACTGCATATCTTTAGATAAAAGAAACGAACGAAGGATATCGTCGGTAACTTTTCAACCTTAAAGTATTCTAAAGACACTCTGAAAATTTCAAACTGCTCCGATTTGATTATCTTAGTGTTCGGAAGGTTTGAACTTACTGTATTCGTCAAAATTGTCGTAATAAGCATTTTTCGTATGTGATCGATTTTTGTCACTTCATAATGCTTTTTTTGGTGATTATCCATATTCTTTTAATCAAATCATTTTTTCAAACGTTTTCACTATTCTCCGCAATTGTAAAAAAAATACTGGCACTGTTTTACTATAAATCCGACGACACAACCTCCCCGTAGCACGCTTTGGGTAACGCTAATGCCGGCGGTAAAACAGTGCCAGTATTTTTTTTACAATTGCGGAGAATAGTAAAAACGTTTGAAAAAAGGATTTGATTAAAAGAATATGGATAATCACTAAAAAAAATATTCTCAATTTACAAAATCATTAGCATGCGAAAAATGCTCATTACGACGATTTTTGCTGAATACAGTAAGTTTAAACCTTCTGAACACTAAGATAATCAAATCGGAGCAGTTTGAAATTTTCAGAGTGTCTTTAGAATACTTTAAGGTTGAAAAGTTACCGACGATATCCTTCGTTAGTTTCTTTTATCCAAAGATATGCAGTGTTTTCCGAATATCCATAAATAACCGTTTTCTAACCTTTTTTTCAATCAACAATTTTACTTAGAAATGTTGTTTATTATCATAAGACTTTAATACCATCTTATAGAGCATGTTTTGAAGTTACTAAAATTCTGATTTTGTTTTCCCCATGATTGATATTCATGGAGTAATCCAATGTCAAAGTGTGATAGGCCATTTTTACTTTGATTTACCATAAGTCAGCTCCAAATCATGTCACGGAGGTTTCTGGTATATCAAATTAAAGGCAATTAAATAATCTACAGGAATTTTATAACGATGTCACAAAAAAAACACTACCCATGTAAATGCACGGTTTTGAAATCCAGAAAAAAATTGGATTTTTTTTTCTCGTTGGTTTTCTTACGATTGCTTATGAACTAAGCGAGCAATCAAGAAATAGAGCACAGATCTGCAAAATAGACATTTCAAGCTACAAAGTTTTAGTTTCTGAATTTCTTAACAATCAATTTTCTCCAAGATACAGACTCTCAAAAAACACCAAAAAAAATGGATAAAAAAAAAATATCCTTTAATTTTTGTGAGTAGTGTATAATACATAAATACACCACATTTGTTTGTGATACATTTTAAATGTGAGGGAAGGTTACAAAAATATTTACAATTTTCACGATGTGTTCCTTCACCCATAAAGTGGTTTAAAAATTCAGTTTTTGCAACACAACTTTTTTTATTTCTACCCCGACATTATTTAGTGAAAAATTGTATTAATATGGTCGAATTCCTGCACGTTTTACAACATTATTTTCTTTTTCCGCAGCGATGTCGATAAGCTAGCGCGATGGGCGCGTTATGGGCGCTATGCGCGTTGTGGGCGCTTCGCATGGTGGTGGGCGCGCTGCACACGGGCGCTCAGTGTCCGGAGCAGTGCATGTGTGCGGTGGGCGACGAACTTGAGTACAATTGTAAAGTCGCCAACGATACGATCACTATCAATGCGAGGTTGTTGGACTATGTCAGCATAGACTGTGAGGTGAGGACTAAATGTTACATGTACGGGGTGAAACGAGACTGAAGGGTGAATAGAAACAAATCTGGTCAAGTGTATAATAAGAAATATGACATTATGGTATAAAACGCTATTTGTGTGTTGGATTAATGAAATATTAATTCATAAAACAAGACGACCAATTTTCTATAGGATACTTCTCGTATTCTCCCTTTAATTTCAATTTGCCCCGTTTTTTTAATTACATTTTAGGTAAAAAAAGTACAAAAAATCGCTATAATAGCAAACCGAAGTGAAAAAAAATCCCTAATATAATAAAGAAAGTGACTGCTACACTACATTCAATTATTAAAATGTTTGTATAATCTGTATGATATGTATGTTTTCTGACATATCATCAACTACCACAAAACTTATTTGTCTTCCAGGGCGCGACTCTCTCTTGCTCCGACTTCCCCACCCTTTCTATAGGGGGCAACCGCCCCCTGCCCTCACTCTCCATCCGGGACTGCTCCCTGCCCGACCCCTTGCTGTGTATAGCGCGGCGCGTGGCGGCCAGTGACGTCACGCTGCTGATCCTCAGGGACGTCGCCACGGAGCTGCAGGAGAGCCATGTCAGCGGGCTCGGAGTGGAGAAGCTCATGATGTTTGATGCGGGTTGGTGGCTCATTCATTCAGTTAATCATTCACTCGTGTAATCCTCTGTATAATCTCTTCTGTAATCTTCTCTACTGTAATTATAATCTTCGGTATGTGTAATCTTCTCAAATATTCTCTTCTGCTATCTCTCTTCTGAAATCTTCTGTACTATAATACTCTCTAATCTTTTGTATTTAATCTACTCTGTTATCTCTCCTGTAATTACTGTCGTCTACTCTTCTAATCTTATCTTTTGTAGTATATTCTTCCTTATTTTCCTTTCTACCTGTCTTCCTTTGTTAAAATCAAACCACATTTCTTTTCACTCATAGACATAATGCATACAAATAACCATTTTCTTCGGTTCACAGGAGCTCAGAAGTCGGTCCCAGTAGAAGCTCTCTCCGCTTTACCTGCTCTGCACCATTACCGGCTGTGTGGGGCGCAGGTGCAGCTGTCAGGGGCGCAGTTCAGCCACGCCCCTCCCCTAGAGTACCTAGAGTTGGGGGATGATAACGTGACCAGTCTGCCTGCGGGGGCGTTTCAGGGTCTAGAGCAGCTGAAGACGTTGAATCTGTGGAGGAACAATGTCAGCTATGTTAGTGAAGACGCTTTTATCGGTAAGATTTTGAATGTTTTTACATGCATACATAAACTCACGCCTTTTTCCCAGAAGGGGTAAGCAGAGTTGCTACTAGAACACCCACATTTCGCCTTGTATGTCCCTTCCCATAATGTGTTAGGGGGCGAGTTTATCGCCACATCGAGCACAATTTCCTAAGCTGATAATGAATAGAAAAACCGAATACTTGACCGACCCGGGATTCGAACCCGAGACCTCAGCTTTGTAACCGTACCGTAATACAACTACGCCACCGAGGCATTCCCATCCCGTGTTTATCAGTCCATTATGGGCTTCTACATCACACAAATACTCAAGCAATTGAATACTCCACAGGTCTAGACAGCCTGCAGGAGCTGTATATAGGCACCAGTGGGATTCGCTCCCTCCCACCGAGCCTGCTATCCCACACGCCGGCGCTGCAGGCCGTGGGGATCACGCTGAATATGCTGTCCGTACTGCCGGGGGGAATGTTCCGCGGCCTGCAGCAACTCAAACAGGTATGCTTGTGGGAAATGTAGACATATTTGAATGAAAATAACTAATTTTCTTAACATTAGTGCTAGAGAGAGTTTTTGTAATTTATTTTGAAACATTAGGTTTTGTTGAGTATTGCCAATTGAAAAAAAGGATATTTTTAACAATCATTTAATAAGAATTGCAGAATTTTATTAATTATCGTATTTTTTATATTTACTTGTCAATTATTTATCATAATATTTTTCTTGTTGCATTGATATTTTAAATTGGAAATTATGCTTCGTTGGGTATAAACTTTATATAAAAAGTGGTTTTATTTAATTTTACTTTGTAAATAAAAGGCATATTACTAACGTTGACTTTAAAATAATATAAATATGTTACTACTTACTTTAACTTAGATTTTGTAATAACATACATACAGGGTATATCAAGACTGCGACCGAAAACGAAGCCAGGTGGTAGTATTAGTGACTTAAGACACAAAACAATTAAAAATTTCGCAAAAAAAATTGTAAATTTTTTTTTGTAGTTTTTTACGCATCGTCGTATTTGGGTGATAATAACATAGTTTTCTTAAAATAATGATGTTCACCTCTTTATGTTTAAACACTTAATGGTACGTAAGGGTTTAAATTATTATTTTAGCAAAAACTAGGTATTTACCACCCAAACAAGACGATTTTCAACAAATTCTAAAAAAATATCTGTCGCAGTTTTGGTGAAATTTTAATTTGCGTCGTGTCTGTAACCACTAAAACTACCACCTGGCTTCGTTTTCGGTCGCAGTCTTGATATACCCGGTATGTGCTAATGATTTTTATATTTTTTTCAGATCACGATATCAAACTACGTTCCCCTGACAGTTCAACCCCATGCATTCTCCAACCTACCCTCTTTGACCTCCCTCAAAATGGACCAGTCCTCGCTGATCTCCCTCCCCAAAGACTTCATAGTAAACTGTAGCTCGTTAGTCAACTTCACCGCGGCGCATAACTCTATAGAACATCTACCGGAGAATGGATTTGAAGGGCTCGCGTCGCTAGAGAGGCTGGACTTGAGTTATAATAAGATTAGTAGGTTCAGTAGTACTATGTTCGTGGGATTGAAGGCTCTGAGGGAGTTGAACCTGGATGGAAACCTTCTCGAAGAGCTGCCTGAGTGAGTATATTATTTATTTATTTATATCCTTTATTGTACACTATATTTAAGCTTAACGAATAAAACATTACATTCGATAATAGTACAAAAGACGGTCGTATCTCTCGAGGCAATCTCTTACCGACTACCTTGGGAAATAAGAGAAGGATAAAAGAGAGAGCGAGAGAGATTTGTTATAGTGTTTCTTACGTAGGAAGGACAATGAAAATATTTTAGGGGCACTTCCAATTAACTAAGTATCATGAAATTTTTAAAAATGGCTTGGACGAAAAATCTAAATCATAAAACATATTTTTGCTAAACTTAATTATTTGTAATAGGTTGATGTTTACTCACATATTACACATTAGAATAACACATTTTTTTAAGGCTTTCATCACGGTATTTTATCGGTTAGTTATATGTTTTAACTAAATAGCGATATGCATAAAAACAATTCATAGAGACGAAATTAAATTACCTGTAGTTTATTGGTCATGCAATTGTGACTAGACAGTAAAGGCATACCATTGTGGTATCACTTTATTTTCAATGCTGTAAGCAATTATTGTTCGAAATTAAAGACATATATCCTTAGTAATAGACAGATTTAAAACCTAGTTTAGCTATCGAATGTTTCGTCCCTCTCGAACGACTTTTGAATTCAGTTTGAGCGAAGAAGACAAAACACTCAATAACTTAAATAGGTTTTGAAACTATCTATGAATCCTTATTCATTCATCCGAAAGTATTATATTTATCATTATTTTCAATACATTGGATATTAAATTAATTATTAATTTTTATTCTTTTCAGACAAGCCTTCACCGGCCTCCGTCGTCTCCAACACTTATCTCTTTCCCACAACAAGCTCCTTCACATTCCGTCCTCTTCCTTCCAAGGCTGCGACTCCATCTTGCATCTCGCTCTCACACACAACCGACTCTCTCTCTCCCCCCCTACCATACACGAGTACTACAACCTTGAAGTATATTCCCCCTTCAATACGTTGCTGAGGCTGCAGACACTAGATTTGAGCAACAATAATGTGTCCATGATTTTCTTTGACTGGAGGAATGTGTTGCTCGACCTGAGGAGACTGGATGTGTCGTACAACAGCTTCAAGGAGATTTATGTAAGCATTTTAAGGATTTTTTTAACGGAAGTGCATACGGAAGTGTAAATAGTGAGAAAAGTAGTCATGTACTTTTCTTACAATGTTTTAAAACCATCAGTAACTATAAGTAACTATTTATTATTGGTTATCGATAACAATTGTGAATAATTTAATCTATTTTGTCCACAGTCCGCCGACCTGCAATTCCTAAGCTCCAACATACAAGTAGATCTCCGTCACAACAACATCACAACGATCTCCCTCAGCCGCGGATACAACTCGCAACAGTACGACGCCACCTCTGTCGTACTTCTCGACGACAATCCGTTGGACTGCGACTGTCGCGTCTACGAGGCCGCGAAGCGACTTAAAGGCCTCAGACCATTGACCAATGAGCCTTTATTGGACTTAAACGGGACTTATTGCGCCTCACCGCCGAGGCTCAAAGGGCAATTATTCCCCAAAGTTTCGATAGATGATTTGGTGTGTAATATTGACTGCAGTAACTGCGAGTGCCAGATCAGGCCCGCTACAGACGCCCTGGATCTAGATTGCTATAATGATACTGTATTGCCTGATCCTAGGTATTATGGACTGTCGCATAGTGTAGTTAGATTGCGGCAAATGCCTGCCGACATCAGCTTACTACCAGCTTATGTTACTGTGCTGAATTTGTCAGGATTAGGTCTCAAAAGCGTGCCTAAGTTAGTACCTATATCTTTAGAAATACTGGATTTAACTAATAATAAATTGGAAGAATTCCCTGTTAAGTTACTAGAGAGGAATCTATCGTTAAAACTGTCCGGAAACGTGTTTCCGTGTGATTGCGGAACTGTGCAGGAAGTCGCTTTGATGACGAAATTCAGCTCGAAAATTATCGACTGGCAAAGTCTGAAGTGTAAGGACGGCTCTTATATGTGGAAGTTAGAAGTCGATAAACTCTGTCTAGTCCAACGCGCAGCTCTATTAGGCGGGGTATTAGCGACATTAGGCATATTACTGGCAGCTAGTGCTGTGCTCATGCATCGATACTCGATAGAAATTCGAGTGTTTTTAACAAATCGAGGATTACTATGTTGTTTCACTGACGAATACGATTCGACTAAGAAATACGATGTTTTCGTATCTTTCGCTCATAATGACGAAGTGTTTGTAGTCGACAAACTCCTTCCGAAATTAGAATTGGATTATCGAGTTTGCGTCCATCATAGAGATTGGAGGGTGGGGGATCTCATTCCAGCCCAAATAGCGAGATCTGTAGAGGAGTCCAGACGAACCTTGATAGTTTTATCCAGGAATTTCCTGGAATCTACGTGGGGTATGCTGGAATTCAGGGCAGCACACGTACAAGCAGCTAGGGAGAAGAAAGTTCGCGTAATAGTACTTTTATTAGAAGATATAAACGATGTCGATATCGATAGAGAGCTGAGGGCGTATTTAACAACTAACACATATGTGAAATGGGGAGATCCGTGGTTTTGGGAGAAGCTGCAATTCGCGCTTCCGAAGAAGACTAGAGCTAGGGACGTTAGGGAAGAGAAGAGAGCGAAGTTCGCCGCTGATATGATGGTGAAAGGCGGACTGCAGGTAACCCTGACTGCTGATGGTAAGCTGGTCAACAATGCGATGAATAAGCACGCTATTTGACCATAAGGCAAATTGTAATACTGTCGAACTAGTATTAAAAAATAAGGAGTGCCTTAATCTCTATATTGGTATAAATCATGATATAGGTAGGAAAGAATAGGTTTATTGGCCCCAAGCGTAAATTAATTTATACCTTTAAAAAGCTATATTTTTGTCTAAAATGATAATATTAAAGATAATGCAAATTGCAATTGAAAACATTGAAAGAGTATAAAGGCGAGTTGATAACGTGTAAAATTTGGAATTGGTTCATTCAACCCCATATTTCTTGAGAACGCAATTGTGAATGAATTTGAAACGAAGCGCAGTTGTAGCTGATATTATTACCTGTAATATTACATCTCGTCTCGTGTTGGTACACATAGGCCCAACGATGTATCTAATTTGGGCATTACCAAATTTAAAGTATCTCTTCAAAGATGGCGTCTATGTATTGTTACATATTGTAAGTAAACCTGAATCTCGGTAGCTTCTCTTGCATCATATTATTTGCAACATGTAAGGAAGTATAAGATTATATACTAGAATACTATTATATTGGTTTAACTGAAGTGGGACACTATAGCAAAGCTACTTATGTATTGCTTTTTGCCATTCCATTTCGCTCTTAAGGTGGGCTTATTACTCATTTACGTATTGGCATTTACGAGTTTGTTAAAAATTCTTTAGTAATTTTGCAAATAATATTATGTATAGGACATATTTTAGTGTAAGATATATATAAGTTTTAGATATAAGGAAATATGGTAGATTTATATTTATATTTAAATACAGAGTGGAAACATGATGTTAAAATACAACAATCCCTACGAGTCAATCTAGACAGTTTATTAAATTAAATTTCTAAACAGAGACGAGTGTTCGTGACACAGACATTTGTCTCGGGTCTGGGAGTTTATGAGACCGAAAAGTCTCTCGTACTTAGTGATACAAGGCACGAGATGAGGGTGTATTTACTAATTGAAATGAATATCATGTCTCCACTATGTATGAAACTAAGCAATATTAATAAATCTACTATATTAATTTTTGAGCCATTTACTGTAAATAATACGTATAATTAATATTAAGTTTCATATTAATATACACTTGTAGTGGTGCACGAAATATTGGGGATTTCGGATCGTAACATATAATATTGATTTTATTATAAAACAATTGGTTATAGTATATTGATGTACGCTAAGATGCCCAATGCCCCTTACCTATTCCCATCCTTTTTAGTTGCTGCTCCTTTCTTTCCTTTCCTGATCTGATGAGCCACACATCTATGACCCAAGCGCTGTGGATATTCATGGGCGGCAGTGATTACTTACCAAAAAATATTCTCTTTTTTTCAAACGCCACAAAAACGTATATTTTAAAAAATATTTTGTGCTTTTGTAAACATAGTCTCGAATTTTTGTGCGCCGCTATTTGTTTTACAAATAACATAAATATTACAATTTTATATACATTTTATACAAAGCCAGCTTTAATGAAGACTGGCGATGTTAGATGTTTAGATTTGGTATAATGGGGTGAATTGGAACACGAGGGTGAATAATAACAATGTTCGTTTATTGTATGAAAATCTTGTATTTAACTTAATAAAGTTTGATAGAAAAAAATGCATATTTTAAAAATTTCCGCATCGAGACTAATGTTTATGAGATTATTAAGTCTTTTTTTGGTTGTATACTATATATATCGAGAAAAAAATGTGTTTTAAATAATTATACACGAAAATATATTTGTATCTTATAGAGTCAGTACTATGTGTGACTTGGGTGTATTCATTTATTACATTTCATCCTTGTGCTTAAATTCACCTCCATCAAACCATTTTTTTTTTGTTTTATATTAGAATAAGGGTTTATGTTGTATTAATGGAGCCAATATTAGCATATAGACGTGCACTGATACTTCCAATTACGCGGCACCGCGTACGTCGAGGTCGCGTAATTGAGGGTACTACTGAACGGGGTCCACCGACGTGAGAAACTATTTCTCTAAAGCAATATACTATGTGTAAGTATATTAATATATACTGTGATTCGTGCGCTTAGTATTAAATATACTGAATTAGAAATGGTTCTTAATCGCAATGTCAAAGGTTATCAGATCTCATGTGGAGCCAAGCTTGTTACTCCTCACGTCCAACTCTACGAGACCTCACTTCACACACTCTATGCCTTAGTCAGAATATGTGGCTTGGCCATTTCGCCACATTCACATAGGCGTAAGGCAAAAAATTGCAACATTGTACATGAAAATATTTTTGGTAGGATTAAATGTACTGAATTCAAAAAGGTTTCTAAAACAGTTGGATTTACTTGAATCCTTATTAATCCTATATGTGACATGCTAATAAGGTTGTTTTTATCGTAAAACATTATAAAATCTTTTGACTTTCATAGCCATGTACCAAAAAATCTGATAGATATTTTTTATGATTTCCAAAAAGGACTATTATGTATTGAATTCAGTCATTTTAATACCAAGCGTGTGATGATACATGTTAATAAGTTTTACAGATACCTGATGTATTTTGATAATAAATATTTTAACGTCAGCTGACTACGTAATATGTGAGAAATGATGATAATTGGTGAAAATTCACAAAAGTAGCTGTATGTGATTTCAAAATAAGAATTGACTTCGTGTTAAAAAAGGTGTTTCGAACTATTTTTTCTACTTAGAAGATTGGAAATAAATATTTTCTTACATTTGTCTGTAAGACATAAAAGTGGGTTGAATTGAGACATAGGGGTAAATAAATATGAACACTAGTAGTACTTTTATTTTAGACGAGTTAATTGCAACTCACAATACTTTCAAATAAGGAATGATAAAAGACAACAAAACATAGTGAAAAATCGATGTCATCATGATCTGAATGTACATAATCAATTATGTACTTTCAGTAACTTCTCTACCACCCGGCTTGAAAGGCCAGAGAAACACGGGCAAGAAACTAGCGTTGTTCTTTTCAAAACAAGTACAATTCAGTGACTATAGTGGCAGCTTAGTTCAATTCAGAGCAGCTTCTTTAATCATTTGCAAGCTCTAATATTACATTTTTAGTAGAGAGTACATTTGTTATTGAAGCCCTGTGTTCCATTTCACCCCATTTGAAACATATTAGATTTCATAAGGATATAAAAAGTGTTTAACACTATGAGAAACAATTATTACTTGTATGAGCCAATATATTTCATTAAAATTTATTAAACTTTTTAAAAAAAGTATCTATTATTTAAACTTGTTTTTCTTAGTTTAAGATGTTTCATTCTACTGGGTATATTCTGGGTATATTCAATATACAATCTCTATAATTGTTTCAATAGAGCAATATTATAATAAGGAACTTCGTTCCAAAGTTGTATAAGTTAATAATATTCTTTGCTTTACAAATTGGGTTTGATGAGTTGGAATGAACAGGCACGCACGAGAAAATAATGTCTTACTATAGAAATTAATTAGTGTGGGTAAGCGTATCATCATATTTTTTTCTTTGACTTACATACTCGGGTTAAACATTAATATGGTAAAAATAAAAAATTGTATTAAAACTTAACATCAATAGCATACTCCGAACAATTCAGACATGCTATGGAAGGATAATGGCTACGTACGGATGGTTCGTCGCTCGTGCTTGACTCTTCTTACGTAGACCGCGCATAACGTTAC